>JANZLB010000028.1:53327453-53338427 GCA_026167865.1 Notarius quadriscutis
TTTTGTTATTTTATTTTTTTCTGCTGTAGACAAATGGCCTTGTGCAAAATTACCCTTCTGGATGAGTGTGTAAAGGGTATATATATATATATATATATAAAGTGGTCCAGAATATGCCCTTTAATTGACCTGACCACAGCAGAAGGACTCAACCTCCTGATGTCTCCACTTCAGCACCCTCTCCATGTCAATGCCCTAATTGGAGGCCCCATCGGACCTATCTTATACATCACCAAACCCATTCAGCTTCAAGCCAGTGTTCTCCACCATGAAACCATTTTGCTGTTGATCACTGTCACCACCAAATACACCATTGTCCTTGGGCTTCCCTGGATGCAGAAACATGACCTCTGTACCTCCTGGACCAAGTAAGAAATTCTCAGCTGGTCAGCACTTTGCCTCTGTTCATTTCTCCATGTATCAGCAGTGATGACCATATCTACCTCGATTGAAAGCCCAGAAAATCCATGCTAAGTTAATATTCTTCCCAAACATCACCACTTCTGAGAGGTTTTCAACAAAGACAAAGCCAGGGGCCTGCCTCCTCACCAACCCTATGACTGCATCATTAACTTCATGCCCAGAGCCATACTCCCTAACAGTCATGTTTATCCCCTCTCTGTCACAGAAAACCAAGCCATGCAGGGATATATCACTGAAGCCCTAGCACAGGGGTACATTTGCCCCTGTATGTCACCAGCATCAGCTGGCTGCTTCTTCATGGAGACAAAAAGAGAAGGCCTCAGGCCCTATATCGACTATCAGGGTTTGAATCACATTTCCATCAAGTATTGATAACCACTGTCTTTAGTCACCTTTGCTCTTGAAAAGCTTTGAGAAACCAACATTTTCTCTAAACTCTGCCTGTATAGTGCATCCAACCTTGTCCACATTTGAGAAGGAGATGAGTGGAAGGCTGCCTTTAGCACCACCTCTGGCCCTCTGTGACAGAGATGTAATGCCATATGGGCTCTCTTGTGCTCCCTCAGGGTTCCAGTGTTTGATTAATGATGTGCTCAGGGATATATTGAGAAAGTTTGTAATAGTCTACATAGACAGCATATTGATTTACTCTGTTCCAAGAAAACCACATCATCCGCGTAAATCAATTACTGCAGAGACTTGGACAATCATTTATAAATGTTAAAGGAGAGAAGTGTTAGTTTCATGTCAGACAAGTCTCATTCCTAGGCTGCGTCATCAGTCTGGGAGGGGTTTTCATGGATAAGAACAAGGTGGCAGCAGTTAAAGGATGGCTGATTCCCACCATAGTCAAAGAGCTCCTATGTTTCTGTGCTTTGCAAACTTTTACTGTCGATTCATTTGTGATTTTAGTGCCACTGCTAGTCCCCTCACATCTCTCCTAAAGAAGGGCCTTAAGGAACTATACTGGAATCTGGAAACAGATCATGCCCTACAAAGACTTAAAGATGTTTTCATGTCTGCACCCACCCTTAAACACCCCATGAAACCATTGGTGATCAAAGTGGATGACTCAGACAATGGAATGGGTACCATCTTGTCACAGAGGGTAGGGGAGAAACCCAAACTCCACCCAGCTGCATTTTTCTTAAAGAAATTGACACCAGCAGAAAGGAACTATGATATGGGGAATAGAGAACTACTCTCTGTAAAGCTGACACTAGAGGAATGGAAGCACTGGCTAGAGGGAGAATTACACCCATTCATCATGTTCACTGACCAGAAGAACCTCAAGTACCTTAGAAGCACCTCACCTCATGTCAAACCCAGTGGGCACTATTCTTCACACAGTTTAGATACAGCATATTGTATTGACCTGGATCCAAGAATGGTAAAGTAGACTCCCTATCATGTATTCACCTAGCATCACCACATCAGACCCAAGAAGAACCGATACTCTCTGAATCCTACTTTGTGGGCATACTTACCTGTGAACAAGTGACATTGTGCACTCAACCCGAGCTCAGATCCCAATTGTCCATGTAGGAGAACTTTCATCCTGCTGTATCTGAGAGTGAAGGTAATCTCTTGGAAACATACATCCCTGGCAACCAGACACCTTTATGAGTATCCATAAGACCTACGATCTTCTGCATCAGAAGTGCTGGTGACCTAACATATTCACAAATATTCACTAGTTCATCTCATCCTGCACTGTATGTGCCCAGTCCAAGAGCCCTTACATACTACCTGCAGGTAAACTAGTCTCATTTCCTGTGCCTCAATGCCTTATCTGTTCTTATCTAGCTCAGGATTTCATGACTAACCTACCACCCTCTCAAGGAAACACAGTAATCTTGGACATCTCCAAGTGCCTCTACCTGATACCACTTCCAAAGCTACCCATGGCCTTTGAAACAGTTGAACTGCTGTTTAATCATGTATTCAGGTACTTTGGCTTGCCTGAGGACATTGCGAGTGACCAAAAAGCGTAGTTCACATCTCACATCTTTAAAAAAGTTTCATGGAGAAGTTGAGAGTTGCCGTTAGCCTCACATGGGGCTATCATCTGCAAGCCAATGGTCAGTTGGCGTGAGCCAACCAGGAGATCAGAAGAGTCCGCCACTCTTTCTGTGTCAACTATCAGGAAGACTGGGCTTGCTTCATTCCATGGGGGGAGTATGCCCAGAACTCTGTCAGGCATTCAGCTACTCAGCTTACTCCTTTCCAGTGTGTCCTCAAGTTACCAAACTCCCTTGTTCAGTGAGATGCCACCCCTATTGATTCTCCTGCAGTGGATGAGTGGTTCAGGTGGAGCTAATAGGTATGGGAAATCACACATCAGATGTTAGAACAAGTGGCACTACAAAACAAGGAATTTACCAACCAACATCAAACAGCAGCAACAGAATTCCAGCCAGAGAACCTGGTCAGGCTTTCCACCAAGGACTTGAGAAACCCACAGAACTGTCAAAAGCTCATGAATGGCTACACCAGTCCATACAAGGTTTTTCAATGCATCAATAAGGTTATGTATGGGTTAGAACTACCCAAAGACTCTCATGCCTCAAACCAGCTGTCTAAGGGCTGATGGAGTTCTATGGCACATGCCACCAGAACCCCTATTGATCAAAGGATAGCCAGCTTATCTATTTAAAGCTATCCTGGATTTATGCCACATAGAGGGTAAACTCCAGTATGTGATCTATTGAGAGGCCCTGATAAAAGATGCTGGATCCCAGCCCACAGTGTTTTAGACCCACTACTTATGAACGACTTTCATGTCCTATATCCTGACAAACCCATGCAATTAGCATGGGGTAGACCTAGGAACATCTCTGCTCCGAGAGGTAGCTCTTTGGGAAGGGGGAAGGGGGGCTTCTGCCATGTCTATGCTGAATTTGGCATCAAAATCTATTCCCCAGAATGTACCTCTGCCTTCAACTATGGTCTCTATATGGACTCCAACTCCCAGCTCACATGTTCAAATTTACTTGATTACTAATTGCACACACCTGGATCCAATTACCCACACTGTGTAAGCACTCTTACCACATTAGGACTTTGCTAAGTATTCATTCAACTCTGTGTTTCACAGCTGACATATGAAGCATTTGTATCAGTATTCTTGGGCATGTTTTTTGTTCTGATCTGTTTTTTGGATTTTGTGATTTTTGTCTTTGCCTCTGACATTCTCTTTGTGTATCACCTGAACTACTGCCTGTCCTTGACTATGTTTAAGCCTAGCATTTTTGGATTTGTTATTTGCTATCTGCCAGTTTTAATAAAGAAGCATTTTGCACAAGTGCCGCCATCTCTGCCACCTGACAGGGCACACATTTTGAAAACTAATGTGCATTGTTAGATTTTTTTTTTGAAGGCAACTGTAATTGTCATGTTCACTGACTCACAAATCAAATCAGATTCAGCACGTTATGCTGAATCTGCTTCCTTCCTGTGACTCTTTTGAAAGAATACTAGCCCATCTTAACACAAGTGTGTGAGTCACATCTGGATACCTACTTACTGGTTATGCTTTCCACTTATTCCAGGAAGTATGGCTGTTGAATTACAGTAAAAAAAAAAAAAGTATTACTAAAAATAAACAAAACAAAAAAAACCCCTCAGTGTTTGTGTTTAGCAGATGTTTCTGTTTGGTAAATTAGCTTGAGATTTGTCCCTCATGGCCACCACTGACTTTAACAGCTATGGATCACACTGAAGCCATGTGGCATGAATTTATGCTAACTTGCTCTGACACACTTTCCCTGTAGTTGAAGGTGGTATTTCTGGAATATCACCCTGCAGAATCACTCTGTGATGTTGGATACTGCCATAATTTGAATCACTTTTTTCATTGTGTTGGTCTGTTTCTCCTTGAAGTTGGGGCTCCTATTAAATGACTTCCTAGGAGTTCCTGTGCAGCTTTTTTGGACAAAACCAGGTGACTGGCCTTGGGGCAGGACTTTAATGTAAAGTCTGCATTCAAAATAAACCTACAATCTGCAGTGTTTCATCTCTCAACAATAAACATATCCACCAACAATAACTTGTATTGTTTATACAAAAAAGCAAAGAATGTTGTGTTAAAATGATTGATATGTCATGACTCGTTTATATACCAAGACATACTAGCATGCACATTCATATCTTATTTGCCTATTGTAAATTAAGTTTCATGTATGGTGAACATATAATTAATGTTCCATTTTGAACAAATAGATGTGATAGAATTCACACAAATAAGTTTTCAATAATAATAAGAATGTGTAGAACACAGGAGTTTAAATGAATACATAACTTTATTTAAATAAATGCTTTGTCATAACAAAAAAGACAAAGGTTAAAAGAGTACATAAATTACAAGTTGAATAAATATTACAGTGATATTTACTTTCTTAATAATTTGAGTTTTTTTTTTCTTTTTATCTGTTTATTAAGAGTTCCAAATGCTGAACATTTTCACGGTCCTCCTGCCACAAATGGGTGTTTTTTGTTTATCTGTTTTTTTTCTTTCAAAACGCCATGTTAGGCCACGTGTCAATGTCATCAATCATCAAGTCTTCTCATCCACAAAAAAGAAAAACAAGAAGAAGAAGAAACTGTTAGTGATTCGGAAAGAAAGCTGTAATACTACTGTATGATGAGTTGTGAATATTGTATTCATTTAACCATTTTGAAGATTCGGAATCTGGCGAAGGCACCAAGCAACGTCACAGTGGCTTATATTGGCTTGATGTGACTATTCTTCTTTATAAACACTTTACATATTATTAAAGCATCTCAGTAAATGAGAATAGCATCTTATCTCTATGATGAGATTTAGTCTATCATGGTGATTCAGAATGAAGTGACAAATTTGTTTTAGTGTATTGTCTTTGGTTGATGCGGAAAAAGCACACCATTTTTTGCAATTCACTGTTTAGAATTTTGTAGTAAAACACAAAACAAATCAACAGGCCCTTGGCTGTATCACTTCTATGCACATGATTCAATCATGAACCACATCTAAGTTATGAGAAAGCATTTCCTACATCCTTTGATGTCAGTTCCAAGACCAGAAGAGCAGTCACTGATTTACCACTCGCTGCTTGTACCTGCCTCACAGATTCTGAGACCCCCATTGCCTAGCCTGCTAATGGTATCTATTGTGATGTGTCTTGTGGTGTGTTTTCTTGTTGGGCCCCACTTGATCATGGCCTGGGGCTCTCACCTTCCCTCCCTCTCTCTGGGTGCCACTGAGGCACATAGTCCAGTAGCTGTAAGAGTAGATGAGTAGAGATTGGACTGAGATCAATAGCTGTGTATTTTAATGTTGTCATTTTTCCCCCACCAGATGAAGAGGTGGTTGTCAGGCTTGGGCCACTAAAGCCCCTGTCAAAAGTCCCCAGGCAGGGTTTGTGTCTGAGGCCTGTTCCTGCTTCTCCTACACCTGATCTGAGATGTGCTTTGGAGTCAGCACTGCTAGGAGGAAGCTGTCATATGGCAATAATGAAAAAAATTGTAAATACATAAGTGCAAGCTGCTTAAAAAAAAAGAAAGAAAGAAAGAAAAAAGTGGGAGGGGGCTCTGAGCACAAATCAGGACCTGGATAATGCTGGCAAATGCTCTGGCCTCCTCCTCAGAGGCCATTTGTGCAATAATAGTGAACAACACCTCCTCAATAACTCATTTAAAACACCTGTGAAGGACTGTTTATAACCTTCACCCCGAAAAACTCTCTCTTTCTCTCCATACTTTGAGAGTCTCTCATCACTCATTTTTCCATTTAGACATGCCGTTGGGACTTTCTGTCGACCTGTGGTTCTTTGTCTTCTTTTTGATAATGGTGTAGCTATCAATAGCAGAGAGAAGCAGCAGCACTAGAGGCAAGCTTAGTGGAGTAGCGTCTCATCTATCTTATTGTGTCAAGCATTACTGGCCCCCTCCCAGCCATGAAACTACGATCACATGAGCTCTGTAATAAGATCTGAGCAGAACCACTGTGGCAGGGAATGGCTTTTCTTGCTGATTTTTCTGCTAAAGAATCACCAGCCTGTGCAGGCCATGAAGGCCTCTGTGTATCCCTGTTCATATGTAGCTTGACTGAAAACAACTCGAACTACTATCTCAAGCAATTACATATACTTGCAGTCTCAAAATTCAGCTTATTCTTTGAGATAAAAAAAATAATAAAAACAATCAATGAGAGACATAGGTGTACCCACTAGCTTCCCTTTCACAGCTAGTGATTTTACATAATGATTTAAAATAGTCATGGCATGACAGAAATATATTTGACATATAAATCTGAAAGAGACTGAGGACCCTCGTCAGTACATAATGATTAACCAATTTTATCCCCTTGGCTATTGTGTAACGTTCACGTCACTATTCAAATGTATTTGTATGTAGAAAGGCACTAAAACACACACAGACTCACATAAAACTCTCAATGCACTGAATGACAATGGTAGTTAAATGTGCCTTCTTTTTCAAATGAAACCCTTTAAAAAGCAAAAGGTACACTTATGTCATGCTGAAGATAGAATTTCAAGAACAACACACACAGTAGTTGTGTGGCTTGGGGGAAAAAAAGTTAGGGGTGGGATGGTTGGGGAGGACTGGGGAAGACCTTGGTGGCTGTAACAATGAAAATAGATTACACCAAAGGTTGTAACAATGAAAACATGCTAAAATGCACAGCTCGTTTTCCAAGCAGCAATTCCTGATAATGGTTCCTCATAAAACATTCATCAATCTACAGTTAACGGTATTATACTACGCCAAGGTGTCACTCAGTTCAGTGAAAGCACTTGGTCTAGGAAATGGCTCATAAGCGGATAAGTTGATACTTCACTGAAGGCAAAAATAATAAAAGAAGACTATTCTAAAAACTTGTCACAGGCTGAGAAAGAAGCCACCACTTTCAAAAGTGAATGTCCATCAAAGTCAAGTTACTTCAAGTCCAAATTCTGGGAAAGTTAGTGTCAGACCATTGAAATCTGTCTCAGACCATAACACCAAGTGTCCCAGTTTGGATACTGTTACTTGTGCTGCAAAATGGGTGCCAGATGAGTTTGGATGTGGACATTTCTTTTACGCTCTTCGACCAAGAAATCTGTGAAGACGTTGGACATGACAGGACCTCAGGCCACAGCCAACACATCAACTATCCATTCACCTGGATCAGTCTGCACGCCAGCATCAGGTTACATAGGCACAGTTGGCATTTTAGGCAAGCTACACAGTCACAGAGTCACTGAGACAAGTATGTCAAACTTACTTGGAATTTCAATTCCTACACCATCGTTCTCCCAAAGAGTGGGCCAGTGAGAGAATGCTAGCAACTAGCAATGAGCCTACTCAATAACTGCTCTCAGGGGGCATGGGGGTTTTGCCACACACTCATGTGGTGGAAAAAAGGAACATATTCCAAAAAAGTGTCCACCATGTTTCTCTTTCATGCAGCTGCACATTCACATTCACACATACGAAGACATACATATATATTCACACACACACACACACATACACTGAACTTGGTGAAGTTACACATTTCCAAGGTTTTCCCAATAAGTGCTCTAACAGGACCAAATAGCCATATAGAGAGAGCTCTATCAGCACATCCCTATGACATTATTATTATTTCTTTTTTTGGAAAACAAAACAAACTAAACATTTTATAGTTCTTTCAATAATAAGAGTTTGAGCTATTTCCTCTGACACCTCAACCTCAAAGATGTAAAAGATCAAGATAGCGCTGGTAATAATTAACATACCATATGCTCTTTTTTCCTGTATGTTAACAAGTATGGTGCTCAAACCCCAGCCTCTATAAAAATATATAATTGAATGTATATATTTTTAAAAATCTTTTGCTGGGACCCAGCTCTTAACACAGCAGAGGCCCTCTGATTAACTGGGTACCCCAAGTTAGAGATGAGCGCTCAGTCAAAAAAAGTTTATCATTTGTTTTTGTTCAAATTTGTTTGTGTTTTGTTTCTTCTTTTTGGATCAAAATCATAGAGTGACTGGCGGGAGGACAGGTGGGAAGGAAAGAAGGAGGTGAGCCTCGGCTTAGGTGATCATGGTGTATCCCTCCTCACTCATTGTTGTTGCCAGGCTCCATGTCTTTGCACTGGATGTTTCCTCCACTGTAGTCAGTCCCTGGCAACTGCACTCCATATTTGTCCACGCACCAGCATATTCCCCGTTTCCGACCACGTGAGGGCTTACACTAAATGTGGATTGAGTGGGAGGGAGAGATTGAAAGAGGTGTTAAATAACTATCGATAACAAATACCAGACACTCATTACTTTAAGTTAATATTCTTTGAAATTATTATTCTATTAATCTGTAAGTTGACATAACTTGTATGATGTTAAAACCCTTAAAGACTAAATCCACACCTGCTTGCGTTTGAAGAAGCCCTTCTTGTCACAGTTGGGCAGATAAAGAGAGAGAGCCACAATGCGGGAGGTGTCTTTCAGTCCCCTTATGATCCCGTCCAGTTTTCTTCTACATGGACCCTTTATAATTCAGCACAACACACATGTAACAACAATCAGTTAGTCATTAGCAATCAGTGACATTCTTCCCATTTTCCATTCCCTCACTGGAACTTACAAATTCAGTTTCGTGCTTGTCGACTGGAAGTGGTGAGTAGTCCGGTGAACCCATGGACCTCAGCTTCTCCTGCTGCTTCTTCCTGTCCTTGCGCATGGCAGCCTGCTTCTTGCTGTTGATTAGGTCTTGCTTAGGATTAATGGGCACTTTGGCTGGGGGCAGCTGCTCCTCTGTTGTGTCAATCTTTATTGCCTCATCATGCTCTTTAGACTCACGATCTACAGAGAACACAATGATCAACAAATGATGAACTTCACTTCTCACAACTAACACTTTTAGCAAACCTTCATGCCCTAGCTCAGAGGAATGAAATTTGACAAAAAAAAGTCTTGAGACCAATTCCAATTTCACAGTCTGATTGGTGTTTTAAACCTGAAACCAACTGCTTTCCTGCTAAATGTTTCCTTTGCATTTGTTTACAGAGGTGGAAAGGGATCAGCAGGTGATGACAAGCCCTGATCCCTCCCATACAAATCCCTAAATTCCTACCCAAAACTGAACAAGGTGCCTGAAATGGAGTTTTACTCTCACTGGGACTTCACTTCATTATTACGTAAACAGCCAATAGCCACCAATGTGGCCAAATAGCATTAAATCATCATTAAATGCTGCTTTATGAGAATTACAAATCAAGGCAAGCATTTGGCAGAACATGCAAATGAAACTGAGACTACCTACAAAAGGCCAATAATAATAATCCACTTTACTGGATTTACTTTCTTAGTGTACCACATGCTTGAGAGTTGAATTTGCAAGATATTTTCCATTTATTTGATAACAAATTTCAGCCATAACTGTAGCACTTTTAGTTGAAGAATGGAACTTCCCAAAGGCTTGGTAGTCTTTTAAACTATACTTAGATCCTTTAAAGTCTCAGCAGCCATGTTCTGTACGGTGTGAACTGCTCAGAGAACCAATGCATTTTGAAGGGAGGTCTACTACTTAATATAATGTCTACAGCAAACCTGCAGCTAATGATGTTGAGGAAAAACAGGCCAAGAGCATTTCATGAAAGTAAATCTTTTACTGCAAAAAAGATCTGGCTGAGTTCTCAAGACCTAAACCTAAACCAGACATAATTTCGTGAGCAGGTTTTACAGTAGAGTAAGTATATAAATAATCCCTGAACACAGCAGATTTAGGCATTACTATGAACATGTGGCTATATTTATCCAAGAAAAATATAATAGAAGGTGCTTCAGGTCAAATGTTGGAATGGGAATTTGTCAAGTATTGTTAAGGACACTGCCATGTGATAGCATACCTCATTCAGCACCATTAGTTAGTTTTGGGAAGGTGGAAGAGGTGGGGTTTATATGGTTTAGTTTCTCTTATATAATGTCTGGTTTACAGTGACACTCTGTATAAGAGAGGGGTGTTCCAAGCAGACTGGTGTTGAAAGAGTTTGTCTGACACTGCAGCCATGGATAGGGACATGGGGGAAGGGTGATTACTGGAACCAGGTTCCTGGCTTCTGAAGTTGCTATCAGATCAGTGGTTCACTCTTTGAAATTAATCTTGCAACTCATGACTTGGCAGACTAAATTCTGCACTGAAATGTTCCTGGTAGCCAGGCTTCATGACAGGCCAGCAGGCCTGAATCACATCTATCACAGTCAACCTCATACTTAGAACATCTTTTAGAGTTATAAAAATGACTGATGACTGATGTTTATGATACTGTGCCACATTTGGCTTTGCATGCCAGCAAGGAGCACATATCCAGGTATGTTTAGTTTAAAAATCAACAATAGACAGAGTTTTAAAATTATTTGCTACCAGTGCATCTTATTTTCTTTTCAACATGTGGACAAAGCAAACATTTTCCATGCTCAGTGTATCTCACTAGTTATAGACCCAAGTCTGTATTATTATTATTATTATTATTATTATTAATAATAATAATAATAATAATAATAATAATAATAATAATAATAATAATA
>JANZLB010000028.1:53450877-53461672 GCA_026167865.1 Notarius quadriscutis
CAATATCAGTTTTTGAGATTTGTAAATTATTGCATTCTGTTTTTATTTACAATTTGTACTTTGTCCCAACTTTTTTGAAATCGGGGTTGTCAGAAAATTCTTCAACCCAGAAACAGATGGGAGCTCCGCTTTTAGGCAGTGCCTAAATCTATATATTATGTTTGCTTGCTTCTGAGCAGGCGAGACTTTCCTGTGCTTCTGGTTGTTGTTTTTTTTTGTTGTTGTTGTTTTTTATATCCCTGAGTAAACAATTGTTTGAGTCCTGAATACTAATTAGCAGGCTATTCAATAGTTGTGATGAGGAGCATGGGGAGAATTTAGCTTTGTAATAAAAAGATCTGCCCACTGCTGTACTCTTACCTATTCTAGCTATTGCACCTTTTGATTGAAGCAAATGTGGCAGATCATAAGACCAAAACTTCATGCTGCTTTGCATTTGCAATTAATCCATGTAGTGTTATTCAAAAAAAGACATAATGAACTGAAAGAAAACAATAATCACCAAGAAAACCATGGTTTGATCTCTGTAAGCATCTCTTGAGACTGTTGGTCATTAAGTTTAATAAAAAGCATCCCAATACTGTCAGGTCAAGCAAGATAAGGCGCTAAAACCTTGTGGCATATAATTTCACTCTGTTCATCCAGCCATCTTCTGTAGCTGCTTATCCTGTTCTACAAGGTCACAGGCAAGCTGAAGCCTACCCAGCTGACTATGAGTGAGAGGTGGGGTACACTCTGGACAAGTCACCAGGTCATCGCAGGGCTGACACAGAAACAAACAACCATTCACACTCACATTCACACCTAATCTGCATGTCTTTGAACTGTGGGGGAAACCAGAGCACCCAGAGGAAACCCATGCAGACACGGGGAGAACATGCAAACTCCACAAAGAAAGGCCCCTGCCGGCCGCTGGGCTCAAACCCAGAACCTAACCACTTACACCACCATGTAAGATAGAAGTAAAAAAAAATGGGAGTTCCATAAGATTTTATATACATTCTATATAATGATAGCAGAGTTATTGCACAATATTCCTTCAATCATTCATCTTCAGCAACTGTTTTATCTTGGTCAAGGTTGTGGTACATTTGGAGCCTTTCCCAGGAACACTGGGCATAAGACAGGAATTCACCCAAGATAGGTGATCTTTTGTAGGACACTACCTACCAGAATGTTTTTGAGAGGTGTGAGGAAACAGGAGAATCCAGAGGAAGCTCACATAGACAAAGGGTGAAGATGAGAATCTCTGCACAGACAGTAACCAAGATCAGGATCAAACTACAGACATTTGAAATGTGAGGCAGCCATGCTACCCACGACACCACTGTGTCACCCTTATTGCTCTATAACCAAATATTATTCACTTATAATATTTTTCCTCTCCAAATTTTTTACCAGTTTAGACATTGCTACTTTTAGCCCATTAGATAGTTCTCCCCTGTCACGTGGCAGCTTCCAAGTGGGGATGATAAAAGCACAATCTTCTTCTTCTTAAAAAAAGACACATTAAGCCACCACTGTTTTCAAACTGCTTTGGGGGGATATTAATATTTTATTGCTGTGCCACTCAAGAGGCAGTATATGGAATTAGGATTGCTTATAGTTCATTGGGCAGCATAGTGGCGCAGTGGTTAGCACTGTTGCCTCACAGCAAGGAGGTCCTGGGTTTGAGCCCAGAGGCCCACTGAGGCCTTTCTGTGTGGAATTTGTATGTTCTCTCCATGCAGATCAAAGACATACAGTTAGGTTAACTGGTTACTCTAAATTGCCCATAGGTGTGAATGGTTGTTTGTCTGGAGAAGCTATGACAGGCCAACGGTAGATAAAGTGTGCTCAAGACAAGATGCAGACAGCCTTAGAAGAGGCTGGTAACTGACAGGCCAATTGTCCTACAGGGCATCAGGAAAAAAAAAATACATATAGTTAATTTGTAAATGGAGTCCATATCATTTGTTCTTATATGTACATATGCATATTCATGGTCAAGGTCAAGCCTTTTTATTTATCATTTCAACCATATACAGTTGGTACAGTACACAGTTAAAATAAAACATTTCTTCAGGACCATGGTGCTACATAAACATCACAGGATTACAAATCTATAATACAACATAAAGTGTAAAAGTACAATGAGTGCAAACATTGCAGACAATAAACTACACAAACAACATAAAGTGCAGACATCAACACCATAAAGTGCAGGCAACAAGGACAGTGCAAAGATAACAACTCGCACAAATAACAGCATATTGCCAACCAGTACGAGTATTGCCAACCTGCTACCATTAATGTGCAAAAAGTTGAGTGTGCATATTGAGGTAGTATATGAAAAGGGAATAAATAAAAGTCAACCTTTTGTATGTGATAGACATTGTAAACATTGTAAAGTAATAGTGCATTATTGTTCACTGTGAAAAGACTGCAGTGACAGTGGTGTATTCAACAATCCATGCATATCAGTCCAGGCTCTCAGAGTTGAGAAGACTGATGGCATGTGGGAAGAAACTGTTACAGACTCTGGCTGTGAAGGCCCGAATACTTCGATACCTTTTTCCAGACGGCAGGAGGGTGAAGAGGTTGTGAGAGGGGTGTGTGGGGTTGGCCATGATGCTAGTAGCTTTTCGGATGCAGCATGTGGTGTAAATGTCCATGATGGAGGGAAGAGAAGCTCCATTGATCTTCTCAACTGTCCTCACTATCCGCTGTAGGGTCTTGTGATCCGAGACGGTGCAATTCCCAAACCGCAGCTGCTCAGAATGCTCTCAATAGTCCCTCTGTCGAATATAGTGAGGATGGGTGATGGGAGATGGGTATTCCTCAGCCTCTGTAGGAAGTAGAGACACTGCTGGGCTTTCTTGGCAATGGAGCTGGTGTTGAGGGACCAGGTGAGGTTCTTTGCCAGATGAATACCAAGGAACTTGGTGATCTTGACATTCTTCACAAGTGAATCATCAATACAATGGAGAGTGGTCACTCCATGTTCTTCTGAAGTCAACAACTATCTCTTTTGTTTCGTCCACATTCAGAGACAGGCTGTTGACTCTGCACCAGTCTGATAGCCATTGCACCTCCTCTCCATATGTTGTCTCATCGTTCTTACTGATGAGACCCCCCACAGTCGTGTCATCAGCAAACTTGATGATGTGATTTGAACTGTGAATTGCTGCACATTCGTGAGTCAGCAGAGTGAACAGCAGTGGACTGAGCACACAGCCCTGGGGGGCCCCAGTGCTCAGTATGGTGGTGCTGGAAGTTCTGTTCCCAAGCTGGACTGACTGAGGTCTCTCAGTCAGTAAATCCAGGATCCAGTTGCAGAGGGAGGTGTTCAAGCGCAGCAGGTTCATATTTCCAAATAGCTGCTGAGGAAAGATTGTGTTGAATGCTGAACTGAAGTCTATGAACAGCATTCAAATGTATGTGTCCTTCTTGTCCAGGTGGCTAAGGGCCAGATGAAGGGTGGTGGCTATGGCATCATCTGTTGACCAGTTATAGTGATACGTGAACTGCAGAGGGTCCAGTGAGGGAGGCAGCAGGGATTTTATGTGCCTCATGACAAGCCTCTCAAAGCATTTCACAATGGGACAGTGGTCATCGAGGCAGGACACTAAAGACTTCTTCAGCACAGGGATGATGGTAGTGGCCTTGAAGAACTTTGGAATGATGGTGTTGCTCAGGGAGATGTTGAAGATGTCAGTGAGAATATCAGCCAGCTGGTCTGCACATCCTCTGAGCACTTTACCGTGAATGTTGTCTATTCCAGCAGCCTTCCGTGGGTTGACTGTGCATAGAATTTTCCTCACATTGGCTGTGGTCAGACACAGCACCTGGTTGTTGGGAGGAGGGATGGCCTTCCTAACTGCCATGCCATTCTGTACCTCAAACTGTGCATAGAAGCTGTTCAGCACATCTGGAAAGGAGGCATCATTATCACAGGCAGGTGGTGTTGTCCTGTAGTTTGTGATGGCCTAGATGCCCTGCTACATGTGCCGTGTGTCACCGTTGTCCTGGAAGTAGCTGTGGGCTTTCTGGCTGTGTGCAGTTTGGCCCTTGCTGCTCTTAGGGTCACTCTGTCACCTGCTCTAAAGGCACCATCTTGGGTCCTCAGTAGTGCAGGCACCTTTGCAGTAATCCATGGCTTCTGGTTGGGGTGAGTGGTGATGGTCTTAGAGACAGTAATATCATCAATGCACTTGTTGATGTAGCTGGTCACTGATACTGTGTACTCATCTAAGTTGGTGTAGTCGCCATTGGTTGCAGCATCCCTAAACATGTCCCAGTCAGTTCTCTTAAAACAGTCTTGGAGAGCAGAGATAGCTCCTTCTGGCCAGGTTTTCACCTGTTTTACAGCCAGTTTGGAGCATCTGATGAGCAGTCTGTATGCTGGAATTAGCATAACAGAGATGTGGTCTGAGTAGCCGAGGTGGGAGTGGGGCTCCGCCCAGAACGTGGTGGGAATGTATGTGTAAACAAGATCTAGCACATTTGCCCCTCTAGTTGCAAAGTCCATATGCTGATCAAAATTAGGGAGCACTGAATTGAGATTTGCATGGTTGAAATCTCCGGCAACAATAAACAGTCCTTTGTCTGCATTCTGCAGTTCACTGATAGCACCATACAGTACACAGAACACTTCCTTAGCATTAGTGCTGGGGGGAATGTAAACTCTGGTTATGAATATGGAAGTGAATTCCCGTGGTAAATAAAACGGTTTACATCTAACAGTCATAAACTCCACTAGCATTAAACAATAACCAGAGACTAGCACCAAATTCCTACACCATTCTGTGTTGATGTAAATACACAAGCCACCTCCACAAGTCTTATTTTACAGAGCTGCATTTCTGTCGGCTCAGAACAAAGCTAGCTCATCCAGCTGAATGGTGGTGTCCAGAACTCAGTTGCTGAGTCACGTGTCCATGAAAACAAGGACACAGCAGCCTCTAAACTCATGCTGGGTAGTCCACTGGAGTTGGATATATTTTTTTATAGTTTATTTTCCAGGAAGCAGACATTGGAGAGTAGAATAGATGGGAGAGCTGTCTGGCTAGGGTTAGACTAGCGAGGTTAAATTCTAGCCTAGCAAGGTTAAAATCCTGTGAATTTTAACCTCAGTTTGGTTTTGGCAGTTTGATCAAGACTTAACAGTCACTTTATCATACAGCCCCAAATCAGAAAATGTCATGACATTTCATGAAATGTTGAAATTAAAACTGAAAACAATGATATGTAAACAATTGTTGACCTGTCTTGCACTCAAGACAATACAACAACACATTTATTTATTTATTTATTTATTTTTAACCTTATGAATTAAATTACGTTTCAAAATAAACACATTTCAATTTTGATTTTTGCAACACATTTAAAAAAAAAAGTTGGGTCAATAAAGCATTTACCACTATATAATGTTTCCACTCCTTCTCACAACACTTAAAAGCTGTTGAAGGACTGAAGACACCAAGTGATGAAACACTTCAGATGTTATTTTGTCCCATTCTTCCTGTAAACAAGTCCTAAGGTATGCAAAAGTATGTGGTCATCATTGTCATATTTTTCATTTCAAAATTCATCATACATTCTCTATTGAGGACAAGTACCCTCTTCTTCTGCAGTCTTTGTAACGCATGCAGAATGTGGTTTTGCATTGTCTTGTTGAAATATTCTTGGAAAAGATGTTGTCTTGAAGGCAGCATATGTTGCTCCAAAATCTGAATGCAGTTTTCTGCATTAATGCTGCCATCACAGAAGTGTATGTTTCCTTACCCAAGGGCACTGACTGTGGCAACAATATGAGTCACCCCACATGTGTGTTTGTGTGTGAGCATTAAAATCACTGAAAAGTGCAAGCTTTAAAAATAAAATTCACTGGCACTATAAGCCTGTTTTACCATTCCTCATTACCTAAACATAGAAAGTTGTCACATAGGTGCTGAAACCCAGGATTGAGGAACAAACACTACAATAGAGTCCAAACCGGTCAAAGTGCTCCTCCAGACCCTTGTCAGCAATCTCCAGTGCCAGCACCAAGACCTTGTCATGCTGTCTGTATATTATGGCAGCGATTCTGGGCTTTGCTTGAGGCCCAAGTGGAGGACTGGTAGATGATCCGGAGCCTGGTCTAGTCTGCGGGTACTCCAGCGGTCACTCCCATGGCCAGTGTTCCTGTTAAGCTGGTCTGGATGGGGCCGCAGGACAACCCAGAAGCCTTCATTGAGCTGCGCAAGTGTGTCTGGAAAGGCAAACTCATGGCCAACCTCACAGTGGGTGGCCTATTTATTGCTGCTCCTGGTGGGGGAAGCCCAGCTCATGGCTTGGCAGCTCCTGATCAGTGGCATGCTGGAGTACCCAGACTTGAAGGGGCTATACTGCAGTGGGTCAGCTATGCCCCAGTATAGCATTGCCAGTGCTTCCACGTGCTGGCATACGGCAAAATCGGCTGCCCATTTGCTTTTCTCAGTGGTTCCAAGACACCTGCTGATAGTGGTTGTTGACTGGTGAGTGCGACACTGAGGACCTTGTCAATTGAATGGCACTGGAGCAGCTTGTCGCGTGACTGCTGAGTAAAATGTCGATATGGATCCAGTGTCACCATGTGGCGTCACTGGAAGAGGTGATCCAGCTGGCAGAGGATCACCTGACGGCATTTCCAGGAACCAGTGCTCCTGCAACATTTCTCTTTCTGGTTACTGAAAGGCATGCAGACACATTACTTGACAGCCAGTAATTAGTTACAGGTGTAACTCATCCTATGTTACCTGTTGGTTCAACCTGACTCCTCACCATTCACAGCTGACGCTTGACCACACCCTTGCTGCCACAGTGACATAACCTCATATCATGACAGACCCTGGCTTTTGGACTTCCTGTTAACAGTCTATATGGTTACATTTCTTCCAAAAAAGACCTGGAATACTGGTTTGTCTGACCACAATATACATTTCCATTGTGTGACGGTCCATCCCAGATGCCTCCAAACCCAGAGAAGTTGATGGCACTTCTGGACACAGTTAACATTACTATGCAAAAAGGAAGCTTAAAGTTTTAACTGGCATTTGTGAATGTAACTCCCTATTGTTGTACTTCACAAAAGGTTTGCCAAAGTAATCCTGAGCCCATGTGGTTATAACAGCTATAGATGAATGATGGTTCTTGATGCAATGCCATCTGAGGGATCTGAGATCATAATTGTTCAGCTTAGGCTTGCACCCTTGCCCTTTATGCCCTGAAATTCCTTCAGATTCCTTGAATCATTTAATGGTATTACGCACCCTAAAGGGGGAAATATCCAAATCCTCTCACATCTTTACTTGAGGAACATTGTTTTTAAACATTTCAATAATTTACTCATGCCTTTATTAACAAATGGGAGATCCTCAGCCCATCTTTGCTCCTCAAAGACTACGCCTTTTCTGGACATTGATTTTGTACCAAATCATGATTATAATAACCTGTTGACATCACCTGTTTCAAATCACATCATTATTTAACTGTTTTACATCATTACTAGCCCTAAATGGCCACCATACCAACTATTTTTTGAATGTCTTGCAGGCCTGAATCACAGGAACAGACACATATTAATACATGAAATGAAGTTGACCAGACAAAGCATGAAATATCTTGGGTTCATACTGTCTGCAGGGAAATACAAGCCTAAGTCAATTTAGAAATCACTGCTTTCTTTTTTAATTTGCATTTTCCATTACATCACAATTTTTTCTGATTTAGGGTTTGTAACACTCCAACAGCTCAGGGAATGAGGAACGGGGAAACAGGCTTGACAACTCAAACTGCATTTTTATCGGTCATGAATTTCATTTTTCAGTGACTTTAGTTTCTCTGCTTTTCACACACATGCACACACAAACACAGTGCTGGGTACCTCAGCTCTCTCTTTCTCTGATTACCAGCTTCTCTCTGAAAGAACACAGAAAACACACAAAAGTAAATTGCCAGTAATCAAACACAGATGAAACTCATCACATGTTACCTTCCAGCTCTACCTGACTCCTCGCCACCCGCAGCTGATGCTCGACCACGTCCCCACTGCCACAGGGTTGGATGTGGCTTTCTAGATTTGCTGTGCAAAGCTAGTTGGGAGAAATAAATTGGATATGTTTCTGGATTTGAAATATACCTAAGGGTATTTGTTAATTAATATCATGTGTCTATTACTGAGGTTTATTCGCCAGCATGAATGCCTTGGATGAATGCTGCAGGAAGTTTAAATTAGAGAAACACTAAATCAATACAGTCTCCCTAGGTGTAATGAAAATATTTATTCAGCGTTATGTGAATCATATGCAATTCTTATAAAGTGACCTGTTTGACTCAGAATATCTCTCTCTCTCTCTCTCTCTCTCTCTCTCTCAAATTCACTTATTATCTAAGTCAAACAAGAAAACATGCCTTTAAAACTTGTATTTATTTATTTATTTATGTCACACTCTAACAATTACAATTCATGCTAGGAAATGAAACATAATATGGGTGTGTTTTATTCTGGATTAAAATACAACACAAATCCAAGAGCTTCTGAGGTAAAGCAACCACATCCAACCTTTTTGTGTTTCTTTTTTTCACACACTGTATAAAAAAGGAGAGTTATCAAGAATTCTGGTGTACTGCTATATACTGATGTACCTATTATAATGTGGAATAGCTCACTCAGACGTCAAGATGCAATTTTAATGTGATCCTGACTGCTCTAAGAGCATAACCATGACATCATCCTATTGAATACTTTCAGCCCATAGTTCTTAGTAAAGTTCTTTTGTCCCATCACTTCCATTTAGACTACTCAGCAGTTACTACTGATGTTTATTTAATACCCAAAGCCTTTTAAACTGTCAGACATCCACCCTTGATAACCCAGCAATGAAAGGCTCCCAAGATAGACATAAAAAAAGGTGCAGCCACACTGCCCATCCTGCAATATGCTTACTGAGGGAGTTTTCTTCAATAGGATGCCAAGCTGACAGTAGCAGATCTAGTAACTGATGCCCTCTGACCTGGGCAAGGCTTAGATTCTGGCCTGAGGAGAGACAGCCAACATTCTGGTGAGAATCAACCATCAGGATGCAGATCTTGCCTTTCCATCCACACCCATCTGATGAGAACTCACTGCTGAAGTAGAACAAAGCAGCTGTTCCTATTCAGGAGCCAGGGGTTTGGCCAGAGAGCACAGCTTATGCCAGTCTCACACAGAGGGTGGAGAAACGCCAGCGCCTGATCCGGGAAAATGGCCTTCAAAGCAGATCTCCTGATGTCTGGCATTGATCCAGTGCAGCAAAGCAACATTATGCAGATTATCTCCCTTCCAAGCCAGCTACAAAGGAACGACTGTTGTAACAGGCGGAGAGAGAGAGAGAGAGAGAGAGAGAGAGAGAGAAAACCCATTAAAATGACAAGTGCAGAACCTTTTTTCTGAAGCTCATGCTTTGATGGAAATAAAAATAAAGAAAATGAAGTGCAGGCTGACTGAAATGCTTGTCTCTGAAACTCATGAAAATGTATGTGGTAAGGTACATTAGCATAGTGTATCAAATTGAAGCTGAGAAATACATGCTCTTAGGAAAAGAAAGGAGCTTTCAGCAAGCCAAGGGCATTTCATTTCTCCAGAGTGATCTCCTGACCTCGCTTTAGCTCTGATCTAATGGATATTTGGCAAAACAGTTTGTTCAACACTTGATTTACGCCCTAAATATTCATTATTAAGCTGGCTGAGTTCTGAAAGCAATGAAAATAGCTCAAACAGGCAGTGGCCTGTAAACTCTATTTTCTTTGGGCAGACTGTCATAACATTGTCAAGAGTAAAGTTTTCTCTTTCTAACCAAAGAATGACTTTCTGTGAAGCACCCAATGAATGCCCTTAATGCAATCTAAGATAGATATTTCACTACAAATGTCCTATGAATTCTTAAAAAAGAAAAAGTGATTGATCAGACAGAATTGTTAAGCAGGTTTCCAGGTAAAATCTAAAGTAGCTTTTTAGCTTTTTACCAAATGGAATGTTATCTTAACCTTTAGTATTTGAAAATCCCCAGTGGCAGAGGCCCATGGCCTGTGCCATTGTAGGAATTCTGGTGGATCTTGGAGGATTGAGCCACTGTAAATAAATGCTAAAAAAGGACTGGCCAAACCCATAAAAAAGGATGTGGAATGCTGTGCTGACAAGTGGAGCTGCAATCATAGAATATAGAGAAAAAAAGACTGCATTCCTCTGGCTGGTGTGCAACATCCATCAGACGGAAGTGTGGAAGTGTGTGTGTGTGTGTGTGTGTGTGTGTGAGTGAGTGAGAGAGAGAAAGAAGCTCTTTGCTGTTGCCCAGCCAGTAGGGTCCAACCGGCTCCCTCCACCCAGAGCTACCACTAAACAGCCTTTCATCCTCAGCCTCTCAATCTTACACAACCACTAACCGTAGATTAAACAGGCCAAATGACCAGAATATAAAATACTCAGCCAACCCAGGCTTGTCTTAAAAAACACTTATGCCTCTCTAAGGCCTTGAGTCCTCTGAAGAGGAATGTATGGGTTTTAGACCATTTTGCATGGACAAATTGTGCAATTTTATTTGTTTCAAAATGCCAGTTCTTGCTGTTGCTGTAGTTTCCTAGCTTGTTAAATGATGTGACAATGCAAATCCTTGAGCAGAATGGTTTCTTCTTGGATTGTACTATCAAATTCATAATTCAATCTGACCTTTTCTTCTGTAATCCTGTCTGCCTCTGAATTGAAAACTCATACCCATGCCAAAGAACATTCTTCCCAGTGACTAATTTTATATATATA
>JANZLB010000028.1:53664979-53675584 GCA_026167865.1 Notarius quadriscutis
TCGTGACAGTAGCACCTGGCAGTGGATGAGATATATTAAGTAGCAAGAGAACAGTCAATTCTTGAAGTTTGTTTATATATACAGTGTGTGTGTGCGTGCGCGTGTGTATGTGTATATACATTATATATATATATATATATATTTTTTTTTAATTTATACACACACACACACACACACACACACACACTGTTGCCTTGTATATGTGAATTAATCCAATTGACTGCAATGTATGACACAAATGCACAAATGACACTTTTCTGGTTTAGCCAGCATTAATTTTTCAGCAGTTTGTGCTCCAGTGGCTCTTCTCTGGGATTGGATTAGCCTTCAAAGGGTTAGCCTTCGTGCCTGTAATGGTTTCCCTAATGTGGGTGGAGTACAGAAGCATGGAAGGCGGGAGATAATGTTTACACGTGTTTATTTAAGTGTTTCAGCTTCACTTGCTCACTCTAGGACGAATGCACGTACACACACACAGTAATGTTCTGGTCCCAGGTGCTCTCTTCTCTGCTCTCCCCCTCCTTTTATGCTCTACCCTCACTTCAACAAACACACACACACACACACATTAATTGACAACAGGTGTAATCACTTGGCGACTCACCTTCCCCAACCCCACCTTCCATTCACAAACTGATGCCTGGCCATGCCCCTGCTGCCACATACCCCCACCGCCTGACTCAGGTCAGGGAGCCATCCAGTCTGCAGCAGAATCCCCCCGACAGGACAGGAAGTCCGCTAACACCATCTGTGCCCCCAACCTGTGGACCACCTCGAATTTAAATGGCTGGAGGGCAAGGTACTAATGGGTGATCTGCGTGTTGGCATCCTTCATGCAGTTGAGCCACTGGAGGGGTGCGTGGTCCTAACAGAGGGTGAAAAGTTGCCCCAGCAGGTAGTATCGGAGGGCGAGGACTGCCCACTTGATGGCCAGACACTCCTTTTTGATGGTGCTGTATTTGCTTTCATGCATCAAGAGCTTGCAGCTGATGTACAGCATGGGACTCTCCTTGCCCTCAACCTTCTGGGACAAAATGGCTCCCAGCCCTCTGTCCGATGTGTCAGTCTGAAAAATAAAGGGGAGAGAGAGAGAAGTCGGGGAGTGTAAAAGTGGCCCCCACACAGTGCAGCTTTTACTCTAGTGAAAGCCTGTTGGCACTGCTCCATCCACTGGACCAAATCTGGTCCTCCCTTTGTAGTGAGATCAGTGAGCAGGATGGTGACATTCGAATAATTAAGTATTAACATATGATAATAGCCAGCCAGCCCCAGGAACTGTCTCACCCCCTTTTTGGTCTTGGGCCTCAGGCATGCCGCAATCGCTGCAGTCTTGTTAATTTGGGGACACACTTGCCCATGACCCAAGTGGAAACCCAGATACTGTACTTCCAGTTGCCCAATTGCATACTTTTTCGGGTTAGCTGTGAGACCCTCATGCCTCAGCGACTCTAGGATGTCCCTAAGGTGTTCCAGGTGCCACAGCCAATCACTGCTATAAATATTGATGTTGTCGAGGTATTCTGCTGCATAGGGGGTGTGAGGGTGGAGGATCTTGTCCATGAGCCACTGGATCGTAGCAGGAGCCCCAAATAACCCAAAAGGAAGTGTGACAAATTGGTGTAACCCAAATGGTATGGAAAAGGCCATTTTCTTTTGGGATAGAGGAGTCAAGGGGATCTGCCAATATCCCTTCATTAGATCCAGTGTCAAATAAGAGCGAGCAGCACCTAACCGACTGAGCAACTCATCAATGCAAGGCACTGGGTATGCATCAAATTTAGACACTGTGTTGACTTTTCTGTAGTCCACACAGAACTGGACCAAACTGTCAGTCTTGGGAACCAGGATCACCGGGCTACTCCAGTCACTGTGGGACTCCTCGATTATTCCCCATTTCAAGCATGGCCTTGAGTTCATCCCAAACCACCTTTTTTGTGTGTTCGGGCAAGCGGTAAGGGCGGCTACACACCACCATCCCTGGGGGTGTCTCAATGTGGTGTTCTGTGAGGTGGGTGCAGCCAGGAAGGGGCGAGAACACATCAGAAAGTTCCTTGTGCAATTTGGCCACCTCTGTGAATTGGGCCGGTGAGAGGTGGTCTCCACAAGGAACTGGAGTGGTTTGAGATGTTACTTTTTTCCTCCAGCCCCAGCTCCACCTTCTCTGGAACAACCGACACCAATGCCACGGGGACCTCCTCATTCCAATGTTTTAACAGGTTGAGGTGGTAGATATTCAGTGCCCCGCCCCTATCCAGTTGCCTCACTTCATAGTTGACATCCCCAACTTGCCTTGTGACCTTGAAGGGCCCTTGCCACTTGGCGAATAATTTGGAGCTTGACGTGGGCAATAACATGAGTACCTTGTCTCCCGGTGTGAACTCTCTAAGGCGCATACCCCTGTCATACAGCTGAACTTGACATTCTTGTGCCTGCCATAAATTCTCCTGGGTTAAGTGCATGAGGTTGTGGAGTGTTGTGCGCAGGTCCAGAACGTACTGAATTTCTTTCTTGCTAGGTGAAGGTCCCTCCTCCCAATTTTCTTGTAGCACATCCAAAATGCCACACGGCTTACGCCCATATAATAACTCAAATGGTGAAAAACCTGTGGAGGCTTGCGGGACCTCTTGTACTATGAATAACAGGGGCTCAAGCCATTTATCCCAATTACATGCATCTTCACTTACAAATTTCTGAATTAAGTTTTTGAGTGTCTGATTAAACCGTTCCACTAAGCCATCTGTTTGTGGGTGATAGACACTGGTGCGGATAGACTTAATTCTCAATCATGCATACAATTCGCACAGTGTGCGTGACATAAATGTAGTTCCTTGGTCTGTCAGGATTTCTTTCGGAATCTCAACCCGGGAGATAATACAGAAGAGCACTTCCGCAATACTGCATGCTGAGATATTGCAGAAAGGCATCACCTCCAGATATCGCATTGCACAGTACACCAGAACTAAAATAAGGCAATATCCCCATGCTGACCAATCTCATAGCCTGACGAGATCCATACCAATTCTCTCAAAAGGGGTCTCAATTAGAGGGAAAGGGTGCAAAGGCACTTTTGGAGTGGCCACAGAATTTACTAATTGGCATTCACAGCACACTGCACACCACCGATGAACGTCTCTGTGAATCCCTGGCCAATAGAACCGGGCCATTATTCAGACCAGTGTCTTACCCTGCCCCAAGTGTCCAGCCATGGGATTAAGGTGAGCTGCATAGAATGCAAGTTCCCTATGGCGTTTAGGGATTAACAACTGTGTTAGCTGTTCACCAATTTGAGTGTCCTGTGTCACTCTATACAACCTATCTTTAATAATAGCAAATATGGGAAGGCAGGCATCACATTTGGCTGGAGAGTTTGACCATCGGTTACTCTCACTTGGTCAAACGCATGACACAGAGTCTTGTCTCGTGACTGCTCTAATGGGAAATCCTCAAGGGAATTCCCAAGAGAGGGAGGAGGGACAAGCTGCTCCTCACTCCTCATATCACCCTGAAGCAGTGCTGATGTAGACGTCTCTGTGACAGCTTCCCCAGTCAATGCCACCCTGGGATCTCCCCTAGACATACTAATGCAGGACCCACCTCTTACTATGTGCTCCATCAGTCCTTTGAACCCTGGCCAATCAGTCCCCAAAATCAGAGAGTGGGTGAGACGAGGATTAACCGCTGCCTTTATTCTATGCTTTTCTCCCCAAAATAGAATGTGGACAGACAATAATAGGTAGTTGTGAACATCCCCATGTACACACAGAACCTTCACCACTTGTGCTTTCCCCGATGCCTCACCTTGCACCAGGCTTTGGTGGACTGAGGTCTAATTACAGCTGGAATCCACCAATGCATGATATGTATCCCCTTGCACACTTACCGGTATACGATACTCTCCAGCCTGATCAAGGGCAGTCTCTGGCATGTTGGGGATCCAGACCACCACTCCCTCCTCCAATGCAGAGCACTGACTCTGAAGGTGTTCCTGCTCCCTGCAGCGCCAGCACACTGGGCCAAATGCTTCCCCTCTGCACTGGTGTTATGGGCATCACTCACCTGAGGGGGAGAAGGCACCGACATGGAAGGGAAAAATAGGAGGACACCACAGGTATGTTGGGCTTGCTGGGGGGGAGCCGGCCCATGCCTCCACGGAGGGGGAACAGAGTGGGGAAGGGAAGAAGAGAGGAAGGGGGAAGGATGGAGAAAAAGAGAAGAGGTGACACATCCTCCTGCCGTCAGAACCGCCACCAGATGGTCCTCTGCCAGTTCGATGTCTCCCTTCACCAGTTCCGCCATGGGGCTGGCTCCCTTCTGTACTCCTAGGTTTCATCACCACTGTAACACTTTCCCTGATGTGGGTGGAATACAGAAGCATGGCAGGCAGGAGATAATGTTTACACACACATTTATTTAAGCTTTTCAGCTTCACTTGCTCACTCTAGGACACATGCACATACACATACACACAGTCGTGTTCTGGTCTCGGGGGCTGTTTTCTCTGCTCTCCCTCTCCTTTTATGCTCCACCATCACTGCAACAAACAAACACACACACACACACACACACACATTAATTGACAACAGGTGTAATGACTTGGCCACTCACCTTCCCTGACCCTGCCCTCCATTCACAAACTGACACTTGGCCACACCCCTGCTGCCACAGTGCCCCATGTGAATCAATGAGCACCCCACAAGAACACCCAACAATGTAATTTTGGAGATGCTCAGACTCAGTCATTTAGCAATCACAACTTGGCCCTTGTCAAAGTCACTCAGATCCTTACGCTTGACAATTTTTCCTGCTTCCAATACATTAATTTCAATAACTGACTGTTCTCTTGCAGCCTAATATATCCCACCCATTGACAGGTGCCACTATAACAACATAAGCAATGCAATTCACTTTACTACCTAACAGTGTTTTCAATTTTACGGCTGATCAGTGTGTGTGTGTGTGTGTGTGTGTGTGTGTGTGTAAAGGTATTTGTTTGAAATAATTAAATAAACACTAATGTGTTTAGGGATATTTTTAATATTCTGAAGACTTACTGTGTTTGATAAAACAATTGTCTGAGGTATTTTATTATACTCATATTCCTTTTCCTTTGAAATAATGGCTAGATCCCACACTTTTTCTCACAAAGTTTTCTCACACTTGCAAAATAGTTTATTATTATTATTATTATTATTATTATTATTATTATTATTATTATTATTATTTCAATGAGCTGCTTATTCTGTAAAAGCTATAGTGAGACATTATAAACCCAATGTGGCTCCACTGAAGAGGCTGTGCATGTGGCTGTGGATAGACAAATGAACTCAGAAACTAATTCCATTTTGGAAACTTTAAACTATGTAAAATGAGGGATAAAGTGTGATTACAAACCACAGAAACTGCATGTGACCATTTCGTACAAATTTGTGGGTTGCATATAGCATCACTCCTCCAGTGATGGACCACTTTGACCTTTCCACTCACCCCAGAACCTGCTGTAGTTATTATAGAGGACTTTACATTTGATAGTGTTGTTAGTACTGAGTCCTCAACTGTAAAATGTAATGCACTCAGTTTTATTAAATGAGTAAAGACAAATTCTTGTCCTAAAAACTGTATTTGCATGACTTGTATTAAAATTAAAAACAACTAAATAAAAATGTTACCCCAACCCATCAGACAGCTAAAAAAAAAAAATTCCCCTTTTGTGTTGCATAAAGAGGTTGCAGTTCTGTTTACTTTGGTGTCACTGCCAGTTAACATGAAAGGAAATTACCTGACAGATTTCTGTGGACATGTCAAGCATCATTCAACTATCATCTTACTGGATACTACAGGAAATTCTTTGTTTAGAACTATGATTTATAGTGTAACCATCAGGGGTGGACAAATCATAACTTCATTGGCTAGCACATCAGGGAAGTAAAAGGTCCAGTGTGCTGTCTAGTCCCATGTTTCTGTTGCATGTAATATAATAGGATACCATATCTTTGATATCTTTGTGGTATCTAATTATACTTGTACAGTAACAAACATATGTCAATCTCCATAGTTAGCTGGTTGCGTACATTAATACAGACTATGGGGAGGGGGGGAGGGGACAAGGATAATGTTGATAATGTAGGGTTAATACATCCTACATGAACATAAGCTCATCAAGTAATTGCCAAACATTTCAGCTCTGAGATGTGAATGATGTTTATATATTAAAGTTATTCAGGTTGGTTAGTGTCTTTATTTTTGTCTCCATATGTTTTACTGTTATGCAACTGTTATTTTCGCAGAAGAGTTGTATGATGATTTTCTGTTGGAATATGTTTGGTATCATATATCTGCATGTTCCTGAAACCTGATCATCTGTGCATGCTAATTAATCTGTTTTGTAGAAGACATTCTACCATCATCCAGATCATGTGTCCACTGATGTGTGTAGTACAGCAGGTGGTATGAGTAGTATTAGAATGAGTAGTATGCACTATAGTTCCAGCATCATGGTGCATCACACCACAATGAAGTGTATTAAATTTAAACATAACTACATCATACCAAATGGAAACTTGATAAAACAAACAAAAAACCTAATTGTCTGAATATGAAATCTACTAGCTAGTGATTTCAACTTCTAAACCAAATAAAATACCGAACGAAAACTTGTTCAAACAAACAAAAACCCCTAATTGCCCAGATATGAAATCTACTCATTTGTGATTGTCCACTCCTGAACCATCTAATGCAGACAACAAGGGATAGTGCAATATAAACTAATCTGAGTACACACACACACACACACACACACACACTCTGCATTTGTTAAACTTTGCTAGAAATCTGGCTTATACATATTAATGACAACTTTATCTTTTTTCCACCTACTCACAATGCATGCATAAAAGAGAGAGAAATTTGCTGCCAAAGACCTTCTTCTTGCTGTAAGATTAGTGTGTTGGAAACACTACCGAAAAGAAGAAAAAAACGTGTTTCACCATTCATCCCTCACTCTCTCCAGCTGCCAACACACACACAGAGTTAACTGAACCAGCTGTTTTCCACAACTGCTGATATGTGCTCTGTTGGAGCTGAAGGGAACCATAGCACTTTTTCGATGAACATTTTGAAGATGCTATAAAAGATTATGGCTAGATGAGGTAGTTACACAAATAATGATACCAGCAGGTGGGTGCTTATCCTGCACAACATGCAGGCTCTACTTTTAACTCTCACAATGACTAAGCATGCAGAAATCCAAGGCTCTCTGAAGCTGCTTCAATAGACGCAAGATAGTGAGAGATATTGTATAGTGTGCACTTTGTGAAAGGAACAGACAGCAAGAAAGAGGGAGATAGAGTGATAGTGATAGTTAGAGAGAAATAAGATCTTTCATTCTTTTGCCAAACCAGATGTTTAGCAGACTATTAGCAGCTTTGAATGTGCGGGCATGCTCCAAAGAAGGAAAGCTGTACAGTATGGTGGTGTGGAGAGAAGAAATAACCCATATACCACAGGCATTTCTATTAATATCATTCAATGAGATGCCAAATGTAGAGTAATACAAGTACATCATTGTCCCACCTGAGATTGTCTCTGTTCTGGGAATGCACTGTTATGTTTTCTTTGCTGTGAGTTTTTGTTTTTGTAAGCTCCATCACAAATACTTCACATGCTGTCTCACTCTGATGACAAGACTGATACCAGGTGAAATCTGATTAGTTTATCATATTGAGAAATAGTAAAACTTTTTACCCCAATCTAACACAGTTATAAACAAACCCGAGTTATAGTGATACCAAGGCCTGATGCCTGAGATAGGCATGTCTGTCTAAGTGCACAAATAATTTGAGTTGATAAATAAATTCATGAAAATTGAATTTTAACACTTGCTTCAAATAATAAAGAGCAAACCTGAGAGTTGTGTGTCACACAAGTGCACAGTCATCTTTCAGCATGTTGATCTCAGGTTCTTTTTTGTTAGCAAATGAAGTGACGTAAATGCCCCAGTTCTAGTCTTGGACTCACTGAGCGTTTAATGAACCTCACAGAGCCATTAGTCATGCTGAAAATGTATCCTACTTTCTACCGTTCTATCTTTAGTACAGTGCCTATTTTTAACCGTCGGGGGATTTTAGGATTTGACGCACTTTTGGTGCTCAGGTTTCTAGGGATGGCATCTCAAAAGATTGCTTATACTGTATATGTTTATCTGGTCATCAGACTGTGAAATAGATTGCCTTAAATAAAGGACAGCGTGCGCCGGGTGCGGCTAAAATAACATTAGATCGCAGTGCAGGATTAGGGAGTTTTCACGGCTAGGTTTGACCACCCACACACTCTGCACATTTTTCTTTGAATATCTCATCTCCCTCTCATTTTCATCCCTCAAAAAAAAAATGAGTAGTCGAATCATGAGGTGTGAAAGAGAACAAAGTAAGAGCTCGGCTATGTGTCTCCTCTATGCTCTGGTACACTTTTGGAAGTGTTAATGGTCTCTCCAGTGGTGGACATGCAACATATGCTCCTAACCAAAGCCACAATCCTGAGAACTCCTGCCTCTTTCATTACCATGTACTTCAATGTGTCTTTCAGGACAAAGACATTTATTTCAAAGATTAAGACTTTATACATGCACTTAATTACATATGGGGTCATCTCATCTCATTATCTCTAGCCGCTTTATCCTGTTCTACAGGGTCGCAGGCAAGCTGGAGCCTATCCCAGCTGACTAAGGGTGAAAGGCGGGGGTACATATGGGGTGCCAAATATAAAAAGTTTAATACTCCTTTCCATCCGACATTTTTATGTTTACATTTAAAATGTACAGTGCTTTTACAGTTGTATACCCATACATTTTTATGTACACTAAACAACTTAGCTTTAACATTTATCTTTTATTTTTGATACAGTTAGTTTGACTTGCTGTGTATTCTGAGATATTTTCTGCTCACCATGGTTGTATTGAATGGTTATTTGAGTTACTGTAGCCTTCCTGTCACCTTGACCATTCTCCTTATACCTCATTCATCAAAAGGGCGTTTCTGCCCACAGAACTGCATATTTTTATCATATATCATACTTGCTGAGATGTTATTTGGTGATGTGTGAACAGTAACTGAAGACCTTGACTTGTATCTGCATGATTTTATGAATTGCACTGCTGCCACATAATAGGCTGATGGAATAAATGCATGAATTAGTAGGGGTACAGGGGAGAGAGAGACAATTACTGTGATATATTATCTCTCTCTCTCTCTCTCTCTCTCTCTCTCTCTCTACATCTATCTGACTTTCTCTCACACACACTATCAGTCTATTTCCATTTCTGTTGCCTACCACAGTGAAAGCAAAACAAAAGTATGTGGCTGGCCATATGTTAAGTCTGGGCACAGCATTTATCCAACCACAAGGAACCTGAGACACAGTGAAGGCATGTATTAAAAGTCAATTGGCAGTGCATTAAATTGTACATGGAATGCAGGCGTTTGTGTTTTATATACACAAGGTTGTAGTTGGACACTAAAAGTAAACCACTTTTAGGTAGATATATGCACACAAACCTACTTTTAACTGGGTAGGGTTTTCTCTCCTGAAAACAATATATTTGATTTTATGTATATCTGATTTACTGCTATTAACTACACATTGGCTTCTAAACATTCTTTAACATTGAAAAAAAAATATATATGAAAAAGTAGTGCTAGTAATTATGTTAGAAATAATCTTCAAATGGCTGTTAGAATGTACATTTTTCCTTCAGAGGGCAAGGATGATGAAACTGTGAAACAGCCAAGCTTGGCATCTGGCACTCCAGGTTATGCATTTGAGACTTGGATTCATAACTGGGTTAACCATGCATATGAGAGAGAGAGAGAGAGAGAGAGAGAGAGAGTTGATGCAAAGATTGAGAAAGTATGTATGGTTCAAGGAAAAAAGAGAGAGTGTCTGGGTGTATTTTTCAGGTGATAGTGTGTGCACATCTTTTTAAGAGACAGCAAGAGAGTGTAAATATTATTCCTTGTGCCTGGAGGTGCTGCTGCTTGTGCTTTGTTGCACATGTCAGTCAAGCAGTTCAGCATGTTCTTTGCCCAAGGGGTGCTTACATGGAAAGCCAGAATCTGTTTGGCATCATGCCTGCTGCTCTCATCATCATGGCATGGGGCTGCGTACTGCTTTACCTGTAGGAACTATGTGCCCACAAAAAACAATGCAATCTTGCATGTCAGAAAACAAAAACCATAGCTGACATGCAAACTAGCTCAATTTATGGAAAGCCAGAAGCCTAGGTGCTTTCACCCACCAACAGATTTATTTCTGGATTATTTCTGTGTGACCCTGTGAAAAGCTCACATTACTCTCCAAGGCAATACATTAATGCAATTATCTCTCAAAATGGGGTCCACTAACCTCCATGGATTCAGGAAGCATAGTAGCCAGGGGGTGCACGATTTGTTAAAATGTATCGATCGATAGAAATCGTCCCCAACAATTATCATATATATGTACACACACACACACACACACATTTTATATATAGGACAGAACGACAGGATTTCAGCTCTTACTCGTTAATATTCATGACATGTAAACGTGTTACCTCTGATTGGCTAACAGCAC
>JANZLB010000028.1:53731977-53743747 GCA_026167865.1 Notarius quadriscutis
CAAGCCCGTTGGTCTCTCTTCTTCTCCCGGTTCAACTTCATGCTTTCCTACCACCCAGACTCCAAGAATGGCAAACCAAATGCCCTGTCCAGGATGTTCTCCTCCCACCAAGAGGAGTCCAAGACGCCTGAGACCATCCTTCCTCCACACTGCCTGGTGGGAGCCGCCATTCTAGAGGTTGAGACACTTGTGCAGAAGGCCCTGGAGCAGGAACTCGGTGAAGGTAACCCCAACAGCATTCCTCCTAACCATCTGTTTGTTTCTGGTCCTGTGCAAACCCAGGTACTGCAGTGGGGTCATGGTTCCAAGCTGGCCTGCCATCCGGGAGCCTTCCAGACCCTGGCACTCATCCAGCAGTGCTTTTGGTGGCCATCCATCAAGGAGCACGTCCAGGAGTTCGTGGCAGCCTGTGACACATGCTCCTGGAACAAGACAGACAATCGACCCCCTGCCGGCTTGCTAAGACCCCTCCCAACTCTACATCGACCTTGGTCTCACATCACCCTGGACTTCATCACAGGACTCCCTAACTCAGGTGGCAACACCTGCATTCACTGTCATTGACTGTTTCTCCAAGACCGTTCATTTCATCCCTCTGCCCAAGCTCCCCTTAGCCAAAGAAACCGCTGAACACATCCAGCACATTTTCTGTCTACATGGACTGTCCACTGACATTGTTTCTGGCCGGGGTCCTCAGTTCACTGCGCAATTTTGGAGGGCTTTCTGCAAACTCATCTGGGCCACCTGTAGTCTCTCCTCAGGCTTCCACCCACAGACCAACGGCCAGGCAGAACGGGTGAACTAAGCTTTGGAGGTTGCACTCGGGTGCATGGCATCCAGGGATGCCAGTTCTTGGAGTAAGTACCTACCCTGGATCGAGTACTTTCATAACACTCTTCCTTCATCTGCCACAGGTCTCTCACCCTTCCAGTGCTCCCTAGGTTACCAACCACCACTCTTCCCCAACCAAGAGGAGGAGGTCGCCATACCCTCAGCCCAGACCTTCATATGCCACTGCAGGAGGTCATGGGCATTGGCCCAGAGAAAAATCATTCGCTCCGCCATAGCATCCAAGAGGTAGGCTGACTAATGCTGCTCTAAGGCGCCCACTTAACAGGTGGGGCAACAAGTCATGCTCTCCACATGCCATCTGCCACTCAGAACCGTCTCCTGCAAGCTGGCTCCCAGGTACCTAGGACCCTTCCTCATCAAAAAGGCAATCAACTCATGTTCCGTCAGACTGGCACTACCACTCACCATGTGACACATTCACCCCACATTCCACGTGTCACAGCTTAAACCTCTGGTCCCTAGTTCTTTGCTTTGTCCCAATGTTTTGTGATACATTTTGCAAGAATCAAAACTGAAATGAGTGTGTGGTAGTGAGGGTGTGTTCAAGCATCGGCTGTGAACAGTGAGGAGTCAGGTTGAACCAGTAGGTAATGTCATAAGTTACACCTGTGTTATTAACATGTTGTCTATTAACGTGTGTCTCTCTGTGCCTTTCAGATGGCCAGTAATGAGAGAGAGAGAGCTGCAGTCCCCAATGTGTGTGTGTGTCTGTGTGTGTATTCATATGCTATGTAGTCACTAAAAAGTGAAAATAAAGAATAAACACACCTGTTCTGAAACCTGCCTCCCAGTTCCTTTGTATCCCAACACAGGAAGTTGTTAAACTAGTCCCAAAACCCAGTAACTTGAGGAACAAACACCACTATGGAGTCCAAACTCATCAGGGAGCTGCTTCAGACCCTCATTGCCGACCTCCAATGCCAGCACCAAGAGCTGCTTTCACTGTCCATCAAGCTGGAGCAGTGCTGTGAGGCCCAGGCGAAGGACCAGCAGGTGGTGTGGATCTTGGTCCAGTCAGCAGGTACTCCAGCATCCACACTTGTGGCCAGCATTCCTGTTCAGCTGGACAAGATGGGCTACAAGAGGACCCAGAAGCCTTCCTTGAGCCATTCAAGCACATAGCACAAGTGATCTCATGGCCAACCTCACAGTGGATGGCTCACCTATTGCCGCTCCTGTCGGGGAAGCACAGCTTGTGGCTCAGGAGCTCCCAGCCACCAGCATGCTGGAGTACCTGGACCTGAAGTGGGCTATACTGCAACAGGTTGGCCAAGGCCCCGAAGAACATCACCAATGCTTCTGTACACTAGCCTACAGTGAAGTTGGCCACCCATTTGCGTTCACGCAGCAGCTTCGAGATGCTTGCCGATGGTGGCTGCTAGCAGGCAAGTGCAACGTGGAGAAGATCATCAACTGTGTGATGCTTGAGCAGTTCATTGCCCAACTGCTCAGTGCAACCTCAGCATGGCTCCAGTGTCACTGTGCAGCATCATTGGAGGAGGTGGTCTGACTGGCAAAGGATCACCTGACAGCATTTACAGGAACAAGTGCTCCTGTAGCTTCTCTTCCTCCATCTCTCTCACTTTCTCCCTCCCCTACCCCAGCCCTGCAGAAACAGAGGCATGGTGAGTGGTAATGCCAGTCTAACAGAACATGGATTGATTACCTTCTTGATGAGGAAGGGTCCAAGGAACCTGGGTGCCAGCTTGCGAGAGATGGCCCTAAGTGCCAGGTGGTGTGTGGAGAGCATAACTCGTCATTAATTGAGATCCTCTTCAAAAGAATTGGCAAGGATCTTGTCAGGCCATTCGATCAATTTGCACCCAGGTGTCGTGTTGTGTTAGTCATAGTGGATTATGCAACACGATACCCGCAAGCAGTGCCACTTCGCAATATCTCTACACATACAGTCGTGTTGCTGAGGTACTTTTCTGCATTATCTCCCAAGTTGAGATTCCAAAAGAAATCCTGACTGATCAAGGCACTACTTTTATGTCACACACACTATGCAGGGAATCCTACTGTTTAATTAAAACAAAGCATCGCGAAGGTCTCGGCGGGTGTTGAGGTGATGTGATTTCTGCCCAGTGCTCTGAATGTCTAGGTGAAGAAATTCAATATTGGGGATTAAATTAATTTATACAAGTGTTTATCATCCACAAATGGATGGGCTAATTGAACAATTTAACCAAATGCTTAAAACCATAATTCATAAGTTCATCCATGGGGACACTAGAAACTGGGATAGGTGGCAAGACCCTCTGTTGTTTGCAGTGTGCAAGGTCTCAAGTCTCCACCAGGTTTTCCCCATTTGAATTGTACGGGTGCAATTCCCATGGCATCTTAGACATCATTAGATAAAATTGGGAGGAGGGACCTTCTTAAAGCAAAAATGAAATTCAGTATGTTCTTGACCTGAGAGCAAAATTCCATGCACTGAGTCACATAACCCAGGACAATTTGCTACATGCATAGGAACGTCAATCCCACCTGTCCAACAGAGGGACATGGCTAAGGGAATTTGCACCAAGAGATAAAGTGTTCATTTCACCACCCACCTCAAGCTCAAAATTACTCGCCAAGTGACAAGGGCCCTTTGAGGTCAGACAGTGAATTGGGGAAGTCAACTATGAGATCAGACATCCAGATAGAGGTGACACATGTCAAATTTACCACCTAAATCTCCTAAAACTATGGAGAGAGGAGGGTCCTGTGGCTCTGACAATGGTAGTTCTGGAGAAAGCAGAGCTGGGACCAGAGGTAAGTCCAAAAAGTGTGGTCCAATTCACCCCAGTCCCTTGTGGAGATCACCTCTCACTGTTCCAGAGAGCACAGGTTATCAGGTTGCAGGAAGAATTCTGCGATGTGTTTTCATCCCTCCTTGATTGCACTGACCTCATAGAGCACCACATAGAGACTTACCTCTCCCGCTGGGGGGAGTCAGCTGCAGGTCGGATGGCTCCCTGGCCTGAGTCGGGTGGTGGGGGTATGTGGCAGCGAGAGTGTGGTTGAGTGTTGGCTGTGAATGGTGAGGAATCAGGTTGAACCAGCAAGTAACATGTCATGAGTTACACCTGTGTCTAATTACTGGCTGTCTATTAACGTGTGTCTCTGTGTGCCTTTCAGATGGCCAGTAATGAGAGAGAGAGCTACATTCCCCAACATGCGTGCATGTGTGTGAGTGTGTGCATGCGTGCGTGTGTGCATTCATATGCTAGGTAGTCACTGAAAAGTGAAAATAAATAAACGCACCTGTTCTGAAGCCTGCCTCCCAGTTCCTCTGTATCCCAACACAGGAAGTTGTTACAAAGTGTTTATTTGAAAAATAAAAAGAGGTAAAGCATCAAATAATGTACTGCTGTGTTGTTTTGAAAGCAATACAGGTCAAAGATTATTTACAAATCATTATTTTCAGTTTTAATTTCAATTTTAATGTATCATCCCAACTTTTTCTGATTTGTGGTTGTATAATTTATGAGTCTTTCAGAAGATAGATCAGTGTGACTTCATTTTCCTAACACTCTGGGGAGATTTCTTGCTCTGTTGGTCTGACCTGATATTCCCTTTGCTGTCTCTAGATCCAAAGCAGTCTCTGGGCTTTCCTGTCCGAGAGCACAGGCAGCCATCCGGACAAGACTGCTTGTTTTTCCACATGTAAGGCTTTAGCAAATTACACGCCAAGGACATGACAGGGATATTGAACTGCTGCAAATGTATTCTCTGGCTGCAAACCTCAGAAATCGGGATAATTTCTGTATGGAAATGTTGGAGATGTATGCCGCTGTGAACATACTCAGAAATATCTAATTCTGGAAATAAAGTAATGTAATATGTAACGGAAGAAAAAACCCAAGACATGGCATGCTGTTACAGGAAAATAATCAACAGAGTGCTGTGGTAGAGTCTTAAGCAAAGTGGAGTTACCACCTTGAATTTGAGTATTTTTCAATAAACAGCAAAGTGTTTTATTCTTATTATGCCATAGCAATTTGCTAATAATGACAATTTTAAATTAATAATGGATGACATTATGTTCCTTTTATCTTCTTAAGAAATATTTCCTTTTATTTCTTATGTTCTCACATCCATCATTTGTTCCCTCACCAACTTTTATAACAAAAAAGCACAGCTTGTCATGTTGCCAAGAAACCAGAAGTCCTCTATGTTGAAGACTTTCTCATGGAGAAAAATTTACTGACTGTGTGACTCTGGAGACTCCTTCAAAAATGTTAAATAAATATTTCCTTACAGAAAGCTTTAGCCTATAAACGATTATTGATTAATTTAATTTGTTAAATTATGACAAGTTTTAATTGTTTATTCTAAGACTTAGGTTATATTGAGAATCTGCCACAGAAGTCACCATGAATGAGTTGTTATACAAATAATAAAGTATTAGAATGAGCGCATTAATATAAACCTGTACTTTGGCCTTCAGCTGGAACTACTGTCAGAGCTGCTGTTATAGAAAACTAATCAACATCTTCTGACCAGTCAAACTCAAGAAGTCAAGACAGCTGTGGCGTAAATAAAAAGACTCACATACAGTATGGTATTTAAACTGTAGTAAATGTACAGAATTAAAAAGTTCTAATTTGTAGTCCAGAAGTAAGATGAGAATCTTTTTAGTGTTCCAACTATGTATTTGAGTGCATTTGAAAACAAATTTGTTACATTTCCTTTTAGAATACATTTTTGATCTCTCTATAGTCTGAATTTTAAAGGACAAAGGCATCAAATGATGAAAAGTTTCTGTACTTATATTTGCCTTGACCTCTGTTTACGACTTCATAAATTCATCCCAGCAGACTAAGGATTGGCCTGTCAACACTTAGTGGTGAAAAAGCAAGTGGTGAAAAGGCAGAGATCTACTTCATATTCCAATAAAACTACAGACGTCTAAGGCATGTGTGGCTGGTTGTACTCAAGATTGCTGTCTCCTCAATGTCAATAAGGATGTAAAGCCAAGTTTAATCATGCCTATGAAACTCTGTTCATCAATTTGTAAGTGACAAAATCATAGAAATGTAGGTCCAGAATGACATGCAGTTAACTTTAATATAACCTAAGGTGGATTTAATGAATAACCTTTTATCACTATTTTTAGCTGTGCTTGAGTGCTGGAAGGATTAGGACAATGTATTTTCAAAAATAAGACAAAGACTGCTTGGTGCTCTCTAATCATGCAGCTCTGCACAGTGAGATACAAAACACTAAATGGTCTTCCATTTTGCTCGATGACACCATCATTAGTCTCATCTGTCACCCTGGAAAAATGCTATCATGAGAGTAGTTATGAGATTTAATGGCACTTCAGCAGGAGTCCCCAAAAAGGCAACTGAGAAAATACATAATAAACTTTACTTCCAACATTAGCAATGGTGCTTTAATCATCATCAAAGCCAAGTCAAAAATGCAGCATGGTCATCAGTTTAAGATTTTGTATTTCTATTTCTACCATGCTGCATGTTTTTTACTTTGTTCTGAGGACGCACATAGTCTGCCGGCAGAGTAGTGTTTTGTGTTATGTGCTTGTTTGTGGCAAAATGAGGATTTGTAATACAAGTGGCTGGCTTCAGTGCCATTTTACTGCCTTTAGTTTATTGCTTACAGGCTGTATAATGAATTGAAGCTCAGTGATGTCATAGCTCCTGAAATAGTTTATGAGCTACAAAAGGCTACAGTTGATGATTTATGAGCCTTGTATACAATTGTTATAATGCACCACGAACCCTCTTTATTAAATGCATTTTAGCTTCACTGGAATTGATTTATTTAGTGTTGTGGTCTTGCCATGGCTGCATAGTTTACTGGCCATAATTCTCCTCATCCAGAACTGCTATGAAGCATCTATCACTCCTCATCTGCTTTCCAGGAAAGCTCTCTGTCCAACTCTTCACGTACATACTGTAATTATTTACTCAGGCCAAAATTATTTGGAGATAATGCAGTGAAAATACAATAACACAAACAGCATTACAAATAGCATATAGCAACATTTTTTTTTTGAGGGGGTTGCAGGGGAGTGGGGGTGGGAGATGGAAATATTCTCGTGTTCTGACTAATATGTTCATTCCACAGAGCTGTCCTCATTCCCTCTTGATTTTAAAATTACAATAAATGCCTTCCTCTTCCACAGAAAGCCTCATGTGTCACTGAATTTGACAGGAAGAACAGCACCACTTGAAATAATTGGCTCAAATCAATCTGGCAATCAATTAATCATGGGTTTTCAAGTTTTCATGGTAACGTACAAGACGTCATGTTTCTTGGGTGATCTGGAATTTCCATTACTGAAAGGACCATTTTCAATATGCACATTTCCATGAAAGACTCATCGGATACGATTTCAATAAAGAAGTTGTCAAGCAAGATGCATGCATAGGTTTGGACACAAATACACAGACTGATTTCTACAAGGAACCCACACCTGAGAACATGGCTGGATAAGCATTATACATAATGAATGAGGCAGGAATAATATAAAAACACACAAAACCAACATACAACAACAGTACACAAAAGCAGGACATATTAATATGCTTGCTAATGTCAGGAGTAATTGAGAACACGTGTCAGTACTCAGGGGAGGAGGAGTGCAAGGGAGTGCACTGATGAGGACATGGCTTTGACTGCAATTGAGATTAGTTATCCACTAAAGTTATTTTCTATGGAGTGTCCCCATTTGTAATGTAAAATAGCCAAAGCATAGGTTTAAACATTGTTAACATATAATGTATATGGAAACTTTTTGCTAATAAAGAGGTTAATAACAGTTAATATAGAGTGTACTTAATGTAACTGTGAACATCAATTAAATACTTGGTTGCACCCATATGACCACAAACACTGAATTCTCTCATTTAAATAAGTTAAATCAATAAGCACTCTGCAATAAGTTTCATGTTTGAAACTTGATTAAATTATGGGTCACCTGGCTAATTACTGGAACGATATTAGGGCTAAATTAAGCACCCCATGCCATGCCTTTTCCTAGTATGAGGAATGTTAGATCATGTCTGTCCTGGTCCTATGCTGCTGAAACTCTCCGGTTCCCTCCTCTCTTACTGGAATACCAGGCTATAACCTTACACAAGTGTTAAGCTATGTTCTGTCAAAATCAACAACCATGAGAGGAGAGGGTGAGTAAAAACCCAAAATAAGCAGCACTTCAGCACATTTGCCTTCATTCTAACAAACAGAGCTAAAGATAGATTTTGCCATAACCAAAATATGGCAGCTGCAGCGTTTGTCACCGACTATGTGGTTTCCCTAATCAGTGGTGTGTAGCTCCTGTGGAGGATCGCCAGGTCTAAACTCACTGGAGAAGCACTCACTTTCCTGGCCTGTCTACATTCTCCTGACACAATGAACCTACGGTCTGGATTATCCTTCTGTGTCCATGTATTTGTGAATACATGAGGCTTTGTGCACAGGCAGTTGTATTGGTTCTGTCTTCATACTTGGATGTAGCATGAACCTTTCCACTAGGGGGCAGAAAATGAAAAACTAAAATGAAACTCTTGGGCGGCATGGTGTTTCTGTGAGTAGTATTGCCACATCACTGCTCCAGGGTCCCTGGTTCAAAGCCAATCACAGGGTACTGCCCATGTGGAAGTTCACATGATACACTCTGGATCCACCAAGACCCTTACCAGGATAACACATTTACTGATATGAATGAAAGTCTTGTGTTTCACTACAGAATAAATGAAGAAGTAAAGTATTCTTTACTTATCTAAGAACTATTACTTACTTCTTCTTGCATCCAGGTTCTATTGCACCAAAACCATGTGATTAGGTATTGAGATTTTTCAAATGTTCTTCACAGAAAACCACAAGTTAAAGATGAATGTGGGGATTGCATATTAAAAGAGAATATACAATGATTAGTCATAAGATTAAAAAACAAAAACACCTGTCTAAAATTGTGTTGGTCCCCCTTGTGCTGCTCTGACCCATCAAAACAGGCATGCCACAAGACCTCTGAAGGTGGTATCTGGCACCAAGACTTGAATAGCAGATCCTTTAATTTCTGTAAGTTTTGAGGTAGGGCCTCCATGGATTTGGACTTGTTTATCCAACACAGACCAAATATACTCAATTGGCTTGAGATCTGGGGAATTTAGTGGCTAAGTTAACACCATGAACTTGATCAGACTGGTCCTTGTCAGAGTCTCTCAGACTCTTATCCTTGCACATTTTTCCTGCTTCCAACACATCACCTTTGAGAACAGAATGTTCAATTGCTGCCTAATATATCCCAACCCTTGACAGTGGTATTATTGTTATGGCTTTTCAGTGTATAATGAAGCTCTATTGAATACCATCTTTGAAACCCTTCTCTCTCTATTATCTGGATGCACATTAGCACTTTCCTTATACTTTGTGATCATAGTAGTGCTGCACCAGAGTGATGCCATGTTGGCAGTCAGATTAAAGTATTATATTGGCAATATTACTTTAAAACCCTTGACCAATCTCAATGAAAAAATGTCACAGTATCTCATTACAGTGCTTTGAGGTATGCAACTGAACACACCTTTTTGCTTCAACAAATAAGTGTTTGACTAAAGGCTGTTTGATGTGTAGTACTGTAGATACACAAGCAAATTTATGTTGCTTTCAGCCTTCTCATACAAGTTTCTGGTATACCATTATCAGTTCTGTGTGAACCAAGCATTTACGATATTATTCCATTCACCTTTTTTAAAAATTAAACAGAAGTTCCCTGTTAGAATCTGTTCAACAGAATAGACAGACACTTCTATTAAGGGCTAAGGGTTTTGCATGTTCAAATGGTCCAGGCAGCAACAGCAGTTTGTCTCCAGTAAAAATACAAAAATGTACATTTTACCATAATAGTGTTCTCATTTACCTGTCCAAGCTTGAACACAGCCTATACTTTTAGATCATTATCAAAACCTATTTAAGGCTTGTGCATAGACATAGGCAATATTACTTTATTACTTTATTACTGTATTACTTTATTATGTGTATAACACATGGGTTTCTTTGCACCCTGATATTTATAGATCATAGATTTACTTTCTTCTCATCATCCACCACTGGTCTAGTTGCTTGCTCTGTTGCTGTGTTATTATCCGACAGAAAATGTGGTGGCCACACTGCATTGTCCATGTGTAATCCATGTGATAGAATGAGTAACTCACTATCCAAAGCACGCTGAAGCCTGCCACTGACTGTATAACCATCAGTCTCCAGCACTAACCAGTTGACACAGGCTAGCATTCAAATGCTACTGCTCCCATAAAGAAGGTCTTAAGTCAAGCATGGAGTCAAAGTCTGCCTTGAGTTCTGGAGAATTTAACAAGGTATGGCATACATGAAAGCCTTTTACTATCACTCTTTTAAAAGGGGCTCAGAGGAAAACATAGTCGCTCCAGACAATGCAAAATCAAAAGACCATTAATTTCTACATTGCATATTTTGTTCTTATATAATAGATCCATTCATTAACCTTGTGCAGCCATTTCATTCCAATACACAGTGATAGAGTTATGCAGACCTGCTGGTCCTAACTGAGGTCAAATGGTGGGTAAACCAAAACCTTCAAAATAGACTTTGCTGAAGGATGGAAGGGTGAATATTATAAAAGTCTATTGGTGACCATGCTCTGGAACTTATCAGGATCATGAAATCAGTAGATGTTTTCCCATGGCAAGATCCAGCTGTTGTGTTTTATTCATCAGTGTGTTTGTGGTCTCCTGGCAACACAGGCTGCCACCATCTTCATCTGTTTGCTATTCAGTTGGCTCAACAAAGCATGGCTGTGGGTGATTCTACAGGCATAATAACATGATTACATTTGCACCATGCACCACTCAGTCAAAGTAATCATGTTTCTGTGTCCACAAGATCAATATGATAACAGCTTCACAAAACCAATTGCACGCATATAAGCAGCGGATACAAACAAGTCCAGACTGGGCTTGCTTGCTTGCTTATTTACGGTATTTATTTATTTTGTCAGCATCTCTCTGTAGCAATACTTATACTCATCTAAAAATAAAATAATAAAGAATAAACTTTCATTTATGCTCTAACCCAGAAATGTTATAAAGTAAAATGACTGAGTTAAATTAAATTTCTGTTCACAAGAGGAGGAAATTATGTTGTATCAAATATGAAAAAAATAAATAAAAAATATTACTTTCACATGAAGCAGACATAAACATACACACATACTGTATATATAAATTTGTGCTTCATCTCACATATACTTGAACTGTATGCAGATAGAAATTAGATTATAAAAAGGCAAACTGTTCATTTGGAATCTACATTCAAAATGAATTTATTCAGACCAATGAAATTTGCATGTGAACAAAATGTCCAGTTTTACTGTATTGTATGTTGCCCCTAACTGACTACAAGTCTGAAATGCTGTACCAATGTGGTCTTCTGCTGCTGCAGATGATGCTTTTCTGCTCACCATGGTTGTAAAGAGTGACTATATGAGCTATATATATATCCTTCCTGGCAGGTCAAACCAACCTGGCCATTTTCCTCTGACCTCTCTTATCAACAAGACATTTTTACCCACAGAACTGTCACTCACGATGTTTTTGTTTTTTGCACCATCCTGTGTAAATTCCAGAGACTGTTGTGTGTGAAAACCCCAGGAGAACAGCAGTTTCTGAAATACTCAAACCAGTCCATCTGGCATCTACACCCATGCCCCAGTGAAAATCACAGAGATCACAATTTTTCCTATTCTGATGTTTAAAATGAGCATTAACTGAAGCTCTTGATTTGTATCTGCATGATTTTATGCACTGTGCTGCTGTCAAGGAATTGGCTGATGAGATACAGTGCTTAGCGTAAATGAGTACACCCCCTTTGAAAAGTAACATTTTAAACAATATCTCAATGAACACAATTTCCAAAATGTTGA
>JANZLB010000028.1:53857822-53868825 GCA_026167865.1 Notarius quadriscutis
GAAGTGCACTTGTATACCGAGGAGGAAGCCATTTGCATTACAGCCGTGAATGAGGATTCAAAATGGCGGCTCGGCTCCCCTTTCGGGCGCTCTCGCTTTCTGTTAGAATTTGGTAAAGAAAAATAAATATATTAAGAAAGAAATTGGTGCCGACGAGACAAACTAAACAAACAGGGACTCAGTTACTGACAGCTCAAAATCTGAACCCTAAAAAATAATGTAAACATATTAAATTAAAACAAAACCCCACAGACTGACCTGATACAGTCAGTGTAACAGCATCACTGATCTCTGAATCCTGTCCTCTGCAGGTGTAGGAACCACCGTCAGAGACACCAACAGACCAGATATTGAACTCCTTTGAGGTTATATATCTTCTGTCTGTGTAGAGTCTATTATTATTCTTATACCAGCTGTATGGCCGCTGAGTGTCTCGTCCTCCCTGTGTGTCACATCTGAGAGTAACACGCTCTCCAATGAACACATGTGTATCAGGCTGAATGGACACCACAGCTTTAACTCTCCCTGCAATAATAATAAGAATAATAAATTTGTTAAAACATACTAAAGTAATTCCCAATTATACAGAGGTGGAAAGAGTCGTTTTAAACAACACTGTGAATTATTTAATGAGACATAAACTAGAGATGCATCAATGCTATTTTTTTTTTTTTCAGACTGAGTATGAGTGAATAGTTTTGGTGCCTCTTGATACAGACAATAAATTGTGTTTCCTTGTTAGTATTGAACCAAATGTTGACCTTTTTTTTGGGGGGGGGCAAATGGACATTCCGAATTTTCTGCACCCACCCAATACTTTAAAAAATATCCAGGTTTAGAATTTAGACCGACTGTAACATTTAAACATTTTATTCCATCAGTAACATGTTCATGTATAACATATCTGAGTAAAAACCACAGAAATATTCCCTGTCCTGACTTACCAGGCAAGTGAGAAGTGCTGTTATAGAAAAAATAAAAACTCTGGTGTGGTGTGATTTGGCCTGATGTGAAGCAGAGGGATCTGGTTTATACTTTGTACCTTCAGAAGCAGCAGCACACTCACTGTGTATCTTATGTACATCCAGAACATTTAAAACCAACATTCACAAGATACAAGAGCCAAAAAATCTCTGTCTGTCAAGTTTCCAAGTCAAACTGTAAAATGTTTAATGTCACTGTGCATAAAAATCCCTAAACACACTGATGCACTCTGTCTCTAAGGGAACTTTCCCCTGCTGTCGTGATTATTGTCATGAGCTGCATCTCAAATCTAAAATTCAGACCTTATATTCAAAAGTATTTACTAATCTAGAAAATCCTGATGGCTGGTACACAAAACAGACCTTTTGACCTTCCCAAGCTACTCTGAGTGTTTGCTAAGGTCATACAGTCAATAAAAAACAATTGCTTTGAAATTTTGTGAGTGTTATCTGCCTTGGTTTATCCCATCACTTCATTCACTCATGTTTGCTAGTTATAATATCCTTACAATAAGCTCGCTTAGACTTCAGAATGAGCAACATGCTGAAAAACTGCAGAGAATTTCCTGCTGAGGGTCTGTTAGAAGAGTTTACAGCAGAACAGGACATGACTTTGCTGCAGAACTGTAAAGAGATTCAGGTGTGTGTTGGAAAGTGAATGTGTGTTCATGAGGCTCCACAGTCATGTCCAAAACTGCCAATCATCTCATCAACCACACCCTGATCTCATCGCATCGTTCCTGTGGAGTGCGGCCCCATGTGGACAGTTGGGGGTCGCGCCTGGAGGACACTCTGGACTCTTGCAGTGGTGCTTTTGTGGCTGGGGACTGCAGTTGACTTGGGGACTGCAGTTGTCGTGAACGGTTTTGCGCTCGGGTTTCCGTCGGTGGGGGGTTTATAGCATCAACAAAGCTGACTTTATATTAGGACTGTTAATGTTATAGTCATGTTGTCTGTTGTTGCCCGGATGGGGATGGGTTCCCTTTTGAGTCTTATTTCCTCTCGAGGTTTCTTCCTTGTGTCATCTGAGGGAGGAGTTTTTCCTTGCCACCGTCGCCACAGGCATGCTCATTGGGGATAGATTAGGGATAAAATTAGCTCATATTTTAAGTCGTTCAAATTCTGTAAAGCTGCTTTGCGACAATGTTTATTGTTAAAAGTGCTATTCAAATAAACTTGACTTGAGATTTTGAGTTAAAATGTCCTAGTATTTCATGGAGTCCATGACATCAATGTACCCTAACAAGGTTTCCAGTGCCTTTGGAGGAAAAATGGCCCCAAAACTTCAAAGAACTTCCACCATATTTTACAGTTGGGACAGGGTTAATTTCATTACAGCCATCCTTCTTTTTACCTTAAGGTGTTTATTGCCAAAAAGCTTCATTTTTGTTACATCAGACCATAGAACACAGTTCCAGTCAAAGTTGTAGTAGCTTTTCACAAACATCAGGTGCTTACACTTGGGGTTAATGGACAGAAAAGGCTTTTTCTGGCAGACCTTCCAAATAATCTGTTGTCATGGAGGTGGCATTTGATGGTGGTTTTGGAGACTTGGAAACCTTCAGATTTTACTTTTTCTTATAATTCACCAACAGTCATCCCTGGGGGATTTTTTTTTTTTTGCCTCTCTTAGCATCCTCCTCATTGTACATGGGGGCAAAATAAACTTGGGTCTTCTTCCGGGCAAGTTTGTAACAGTTCCAGTTGGTGTCCACTTTTTTGTATTATTGCTCCAACAGTAGAAATGAGCATTTTCAAGCAAGTATCTATTTTTATAACCATTCCCTGACTTATGAAGGATAATAAATTTCTCCCTCATTTGGATTGTCTGTTCTCTTATCTTTCCCATGTTGATGAATGACTAAGTGAATTTGGCTTCTGTGTTACCTCATACTGTATTTGTACCCCAGTTAATCAGGAAGTCATGGATTACAGCTTGAAAGTTCTTACACATTCCAATCAACTCAAAAAATGTACAATTTAAATGGCAAACATGCTTCAGTTACATTGTGTTCACTATAATTTCAATGGGTGCTAATAATAGTGGCTATTTCACCAATAGGTGGATTTTTTTTTCTAAGCCTTAGAAATTAAGGCTTAGAAAAAATCTACCTATTTGTGAAGTAGCTTCATTTCTCACTGAAAAAAAAGAGAAAAATCAAACTTGTAATTGAAATAAATTTATTCAGAATAAAACAAATTCCTCATCAAGAAATAATTTTTCCAACAAAAACATGACACTATTATTAGCACCCATTGAGATTATACGTAGTGAACACAATGTAACTGAAGCATGTTTGCCATTTAAATTGTACATTTTTTGAGTTGATTGGAATGTGTAGGAACTTTCAAGCTTTCTAATCTTTAGAAGAGAGGCCAATAATCATGGAGGACACTGTATGTATTGAAAATCCCATTCCAAATCCCCACCCCCACTTCCTGCAACAGCCATCACTCTTCTGAGAAGGCTTTTTACTAATTTTTGGACTGTGGCTGTGAGGATATGATCATTCAGTAACAAGAGTGCAAATGGTTGGGCACTGATCTCAGGCAAGAAGCCTGGTGTACAGCCATCATTCTGATTCATTCCAGTGGTGTTCAGTGGCTTTGAGATCAGGGTTCTGTGCTGGCCCATTAAGTGTTTCCACAAAAACCTTGGCAAACCATTTCTTGCTTTGTTCACGGGAGCATTGGTATGTTGGAACAGGTTTGGACCTCATAGTTCTAAGTTCTTAAGGCTACAGCATTGTATACAATTATATGCATCAAACTTTGTGGTAACAGTTTGGGGATGACCCACATAGTATGGGTGTCATGGTCAGATGTCCATATGCCTTTTTTCATACAGTGTAGTTTACAATGGAAAATAAGTTATCAGCATTTTGATTATCATCCACATCAGTTTCTGGCTCATCACCTGAAGTAAAAAAGTTACTTATAACATTTAAACATAAGCCTTATCCTTGTCTATCAGCTGAACTCTAATCACATGACCAGAGATGGGGAAAAAATCATTGATTAATTCAACTACTTCTATTCTGTTGTCTAAATTTCTTATTATTAATGTCTTTTTATTAGGTCATTTGAAAGCTTTGTCTGCTGTCATCCGTACAGAGTGTGTAAAAAAAAAATATCCTAGTCTGTCTTCATAATGTGGCAGTGGAGAAGCATCACAGACATTTTGACAGCTATATGCACCATGTCTTATGTCCATTTTGCCACCCAACAACATGTTCCAAGAGTGATATTTATTGCTTGAGGAAATCAGACTTAGAAAGCAAGGTTGTAGATCTTTAGGCAGACTGACTACATTTATAAATGTGTTTGTTAAACTGGCTCTTTACCCAACATAATTTTTGCAGAAAGCTTAGGCAAGATTGAAAAGTAAATAATAAAAAAAAAAATTCCCATATTATTTTGGTGAACTAGAGATGTCATAGATTGTTACTGGTAGAAAAATAACACTTTTATAATTTCTGGCTGCTTTCCCAAAGAGTTTTCCCAAATGTACAAAAATGTGTGCATGTGTTCTTTCTAGCAGGAAAATACAATCAAATTCAGAATCCCTGTTTTAGTTTAAAACTACTAACGTCTAGTAATCCAAGTATTTATTGAGAATGACCAACCAATCATTTGCCTTTCTTTAAAAAAAAAATCTTCGGCAAGTTCTGACCAAGATTTTAATAATAGCTAGTGAGGAAATTATGCTTTGCTTTCTAAAAGAATATCTAAGTTTATAGAGATGTACAAGAAAGTAAAAACATCTCATTGGTCTTTTAAATGCTGTTCAGTGATGTACACACTGCATTTTGTAAGTACTGGTTGCCTATCAGACTGTACTGCATCTTTAGAAAAAATCAACACGTTAAATCACAAGATTAATCACTCTCCACCCACCCATCACTTAACATTCCTTCCTTGCGTTCATGTATTTAAAACATCCCTCAAATACCACAGTAAAAACCCAATCATTAAACAAAGACTGCCAAGTGCCTGGCTGCTCACTTTCACATTCTACAGTCTGCATTTAATTCCACACATTTCCCCCCTCACATTTTTTAAACAATGCGTCTGACAGCTGATTATCAGGGTGTCAAAACTGTAAACAAGCCATCAAAGGGAGTTCAGTTGTTAATGCTACTCTTATTCCTGATACATTTCACACATTTGTGAGGTCATGCTAATTTTCAGATCAGTCACAGTGGTGTGATGAAGGCATTGTTTTCTGTGCAAACTTGGATTATTTAAGTACTTACTTAATAATAATAATAATAATAATAATAATAATAATAATAATAATCTGATGACCCAAACTATTCGCCTTTGGTAAAGTGTGGGTGATGGGAGCCAGAATCTCTGAATACTAAGGTGGAGAAATGCTCTTTATCTCATATGACTGAGAGCAAAAAGGACCTCATTTGCACAGGAAAAATGCATTTGCTGTACCAGTTTGCTGTTCTCTGTTTAAACATATTGCTTCAAAATGGACAGACTTTCTTGGAGTTTCTAGTTTAATCTCCTCACGCTTAGTTTTAAAATAATGTTAGAAGTTCTAGATTACTGGGGAAGTATAGACATGTAGGTGGATTGCTACATCAGAGAAGAATCAGATGCAACCTACTTCCTCTGTTGCGCCATTTTGCTTCTTCCTGGCTCTGAAAGCTTACAGAATTGACTGTAAGGACAGGACATGTTTCACCTAGGAGAGGATTCTCACAGTCTCCAGGCATCACTCAGTGACAGAAGAGACCACATCAAAAAGGGGGAAAAGGAGGAAAGATGGTGCTGGATGCAAAGCATGGGAGAGGAAAGCGCTATGTGAGAGTGGAGAGCAAAATTAGTGGGCGGTGTGGATCTGAAATTGATGAGGTGTTAGAGCAGAGGAGGGTTAGGCAAGATGGTGGGGCAAACAACCTCAAAGAGCAGCTGGCTCCATTTGCAAATTTTTCAAACATTTTCTATCCAGATCTGACTTTTTTCTGGTGCTCTCACTCACTCACTCACTCACTCACTCACTCACTCATCCTTTCTTTTTTGTCAAGCTTATTCAGAATCTGCATGTATAAAAGAGGCTAATGTCTGCCTGCCTATGTCACTCACCACCATAATTAGTCCACCCTGATAGCACTTATCTTAGGCTGAATAGGGGTGATGCCAACAGTCTGTGCAACAGCAAGAGGGGTGGACAGCATGGAGCAGGCTCCATCTGAAGCATCACTGAATCATGATGCCCCTGGCTTGGGCACTGCCCAGTGACTCAGACCCAGCAGGGAGGGAGAAAAGCTGGCCATGCATACAGACCTTTGTTATTGCTTAACGAGCTCAAGCTGTTGGGGGTCTGTAGCCCATGTCTAAAATTTCACCCATGTCATTAAGCAGTGATTAGTCTTGGCCATTGATGACGTAGAGTCCTGGAAGCAGAACACTGTAGGACCTTTATCCCAGTAGGCAAGAGTTGGGGGAATATAGAAATCAGTAAACAGAAATCTAAGAAGAGCTTTGAGACAGAATCAGAGGTGACTATGACTCAGGGTCATGTGGTAACTGCATGTACCCCAATCCATTTTCATTTTTACACCATACCCCATTTCCATTTAGCGCAGAGAGATGGATTAGAGTGACCGATGTCAGTGTGTATCCTTTCATTTATTTTATAAAATGTTTCCTCACAGCATACAAACTGTATGGACCTTGAATGAGTTGCAAGACCTCCAAGTCCTTTTTTTTTACTACATGGGTCACCAGAGACTAAATCAAGCTGATTTGTTACACTTAATTAACCTCTTTTGTGCAGTTACTGACACTTAGTTAATGAGGTCAGCAAGTGCATTTGAGGCAATGAGCAGCCAAGTTACCACAAGATCTGTGTCACACCAGGAATAGTACCTATTATTGTCTCTAGTATGTGCTGTCATACAAGGACATGCAAAGAAGCCAAAATGTCAGGAAGAAATACACTCAAGTTCCCAGAGATTCTGACTTTGAGATAATGAGATGAGATGAGATGTGAAAATCTGCAAAATTCAGAAGAGAAGAGCTTTATTACCCACTACAGACATGCAAGTACTGCCATATTCCTTTCCTGTGAAATTTTTATTTTGAACTAAAACAGCAACTTGCTACATGTTGGTAACATCAAAAACAGTTTCTTTCCTGGGTTAACCATCCTAACAGTCACAAAATACATCCTGAGTAGTGAATCCTTTAAAAAGGAAGCAACATGTTCTAGTGTTTCTTTCCATTGCTTTTGGCTTCAGTAACGCACATTAAAATATTGAGTGTTATCACCTAAGGGAATGACTCCATGATGTAAGCATTTAAGACATGATAAAAATTCAGCCTAGTCAACAGAAATACCACCTGTATCAATTATTTTCAGACTTTTATGGAAGCATTAATACAGTAAATTAAATTGTAAACAGTAACTCAGTCATAATGCATACGTAAATAGTATGACAGCATAAAGGCTTTAAGCATTATGTTAAGGTACATCTTCACACACAGAGGTTACCAATCACACCTGCATGATTAAGTTGTAATCCCCCCCCCAAAAAAAAGTCCACCCACAACTGGTTTCGGGAATAAACATTTTAAACAGTCTAGCCTTTATTTGGCTAAAGAATAAAACGTACTATACATTATAGGCCATGCTGTACTGCTCTATAATCAGCTTCAGTATCCAGCAAATTTGAATCATGCAAGCATCAGTCACTCAGTCATTGGTTACTCAGATTTGAGTCATGAGTCTTCAAAACCTGAGTGACATCAGTCACTTGGCCTTTGTTCATTCTTTCTTGTGTCAGAATCCCTTAGATGTGTGTCATTGGGACCTCGGTCAACACAAATTGAACAGACAGGGCTCATTTCTGTGTCATGATATTGAATGTGAAAAAAAAAATTACTGTGTATGAGTAACTTTGCTTTATTATTTTGAACCTATGATGGTTGAGCCTTATAACATGGCATCTCATCGTAGGTATAAAATTATTATGCTTACACATAGAAACACTTCCTTATTGAAAAGCAGGCAACACTATTCATGATTGCTATTTTTATGTCAAGTATTTCAAGTACATAATCATGTAGTATCTTTTCTGAGCAAGCTATAGATGTTATGACATGTTATAGATGCATCAGTGAAGTACTTGTAAATAAATTAGCCCTAATGAAATTGAAGGTGCATTTTGTCAAATAGAATAATTTGATACAATTTTCAAGGAGGTGCTGTGTGAATTCACATGGAATGGAAAGCAATCAGCTTCTACTTTACACTATTTTGTGTATATTTATTTGTTACCATTGGCATTGATGATGTACTTAGATCCACAAAAGTAAAAATTCTACTTTAAGCCATTTGTGAACAGGAAATAAGAGAATGTGAATGCCAAAAAATTAACCTTATTTTTTTATTGTTCTTGAGAGAGAGAGAGAGAGAGAGAGAGAACAAGACAATAGCCTTGCGAAAGTAGCAGCAGTTGTCAGAGTGCACAGGAAGGTTAGGAAGCAGTGGCTTTAGATTCAGAATCCAGAGTTTGATCTGGTGCAGCTGTGTATAAGGGCCAAGTGAGCAAGGTTGGGTGTTTTCAGAGTGACGGTGTACTTTCCAGCAGCACTGTGGCCTTGTGTAGCAGCGTCTGAATCTGGCAGGGGCCACACATGCAGCATAGTGAAAAGGCTGTTAATGTGGGAGAGGGCTTTGGACCTGTTCACAAGGTGACTAGCCAAACCACCCCAAGCATGCTGGCTCCCGCTGGTGTCATGCCACCAGCCACTGACATTGTCAACATCATTACTGTCAGCTGCAATAAAGACTTTGTGCTTTTACAAGTCACCCTGCAACCACCCACTGTATCCTCTTTCTCTCTCTTTCTGTCTTGTTCCCTGCCTTTTTTTTTTTGCTCAGATCCACCGTGGGAATGAGGATTTGAATGTAATAAACAAAAGGTCATGGCCAATGCTGTCATGACATCCTTTGTTTGTAAACAAAACCCAGAGGTAAACAGTGCATGGTACCCATAAACATCCTGTCCTATGGTAGAGTCAGAGAGAGAGAGAGCTGTGGGGTGGCTGCCAGCTTGAGGTAACAGCTCAGCATGTACTTGCTCCACTGCCATGAACTACAGCATTGCTTGTGTTGTCTTGAGTTCACAGGTGTTTACATCTTCTTAGGATGACCTCAAAACATATGACTTCCTTTTCTGAAAATTAAAAGTTACTCTTTAGAGTACCATTATATAAATCTGTACTGTACATGGGGTAAAAATTCTCCATATTTACTTGCTTATCTTTTGCAGCCAGGCCAACAGGCAGACACAGGAAAATCTTGAGGATTGAGGTCTGCCTTTTTTTTTTTTAAGGATGTCATTGCATCACAGCAAAAAACTCAATTAATTAATCATCAATTCATTCATTTATTGATTCATTCAGTGAAGGTACAAAACCATGTAAACCACACAGCAACATACAATATGTGTGTGTTGCACTGAAAAGGGAAAGAGATCTATAAAGACATAATAATACAGAAGATTGTACTGTGCTGTAAAGATACAAATTTTTTTGGAAATTGGTGTTGACTAGCCTGACTGCTAGAGTTAAAAGTCTCCTGCAGAGACTGGCAGTTGTTAATTTTTGCAGAATGCTTTGGTAGATTCTGCCAGATGGCATGAGAGTAAAGATACAGTGTCTTGCAAAAGTATTCAACCCCTTTAAGTCCTCAGATTCATCTGGATTAAAAATAACGACTAATTTTGTGCAATGTAATTGTATTTTAAATGACTGACCCTCAAAATGGTTTTATGTAAGTTAATATTCTGTGACAAAAAAATCTGAAAACTGAAAAATGTGGTTTGCATAAGAATTCAACCCCATGTGCTGTGGAAGTATCAAGTTTGCACAGATAAAAGAAACGTATTACTCTAATGCGGACACAAGTGGCTTCCACCTGTGACTCATTCAAATGGCCATCTACCCCTGTACCAAAAAACTGTATACCCATCATTGTGAAATGGAAGTACCCTCCTAATAATTTGGGCCAATCACAAACCAAAAATATTTTGTCTCTGAAAAAGAACTAATAGATGCATTAATAGTAAAATTCTGGTGATAACTTTCCTGCACCTCTATCCATCCACATTTGAGGCTTTTGCTTCCATTTAATTGATGCTGTCAGTGGTCACCCCTTAAAAATAAACTGAGCTGCGGTTCCACCACTATGCACATCTCTTCCCATGTTTCATACACATTGTGCTAGTATCCCTTAGATAATGGATACTTTATTTTTCATCTACATGTTCATCATTCTATATCTTTGGTACAGGTTAAATTACATCTCAGCTATTCACCAAACACTGTGCTAAATGTACTTATGTACTTTTCAGCAAACAGTAATCTACCCATTCTTCCCTTGAGATTTAGCAATGGTTAGCATCTGGTGATGAAGGTCATACTGGGGTAATAATGTCTTTATCATAGGATTTGATACATATGTCAAACAAAATCACAGTATGCAACACTTGTATTATGCAATTATATATACTATTGCATCTAAGAAACATTAGAATATCGTGAAAAAGTTCAATATTTTCAATCAGTTACTTAAGAGTGGAATTTTTATATATTCTCAACTCTTTACACATAAACTAAAATGTTTCAAGCATTTTTTTTTCTATTTTAATTTTGATAATTGTGGCCTACAGCGCAAAACATTAAACACACACCTTAAAATATTAGAATATTTTATTTCGAGTTTGAGTAAAACAGTATAAATACCATGTATCTGTTGGTCTAGTTCAGTACACGCAACCACAATCATGGGAAGACTGCTGACTTGACAGTTGTCCAGCAAGTAATCATGGACACCCTCCACAAGGAAGCTGTGCCACAGAAGTTCATTGATGAAAAGACTGGCTGGAAAAGGTACACAAGCAACAGGGATGAGCACAGCCTTGAGAGGATTGTCAAGAAAAGTTAATTCAAGAACTTGGGAGAGCTTCACAAGGAGTGGACTGAGGCTGGTGTCAG
>JANZLB010000028.1:53926140-53938828 GCA_026167865.1 Notarius quadriscutis
AGGCTCCAGCTTGCCTGCGACCCTGTAGAACAGGATAAAGCGGCTAGAGATAATGAGATGAGATAATAATAATAATAATAATAATAATAATAATAATAATAATAATAATAATAATAATAATAAACCCTTGGGTCAGCCCTGTACTGCAACAATAAGTCTTTACAGGAAACTTCAGCTCATTCATCTTCCCATATGTACCCCATTTCAGCCAATCCTAGATACATTTACAGTGAGACAGAAAGCCACAGCATGCCAGCTAGCTGCTGATGCCAGATTTCCTCATAAGCATATGGAAGGAATCATCAAAACCTGAGTATAACACATATCAAGATCACCTCAACATCAAAATCACTGTCATGCCAATCATGACTGTGTCCTCAGACATCTTGTTTCCTCTCATATGAGAACCAAAGATAGCAGGAATGTCTATTTGGGGTATGTTTGGGATGTACAGATAGAGGAGGGGTTGGTTAGGCCATGTTTCAATATACTTATTTCAATAATCTGAGATCCTTCATTAATAGGGTTTGTATCTATTAAGAAAGAAATTCCTGTATCCATTCCATTGACAGCCTTGTCCTTGAGATTATCTATGTTTGGCTGAGAATCTGCTGAGGTAATCTTATTCTTTCATACAAATGACAAATAATGCATTCATATGCATTCTGGATGAAAAAGATGATGAGACTTTCTCCTCATAATTGCAAGCAAATGTCTCCTGTTTAGAAAGTTGTGGAAACTTAGCTCCTTTATAAATATGATTCCTAATTGCTTTTAATTTACACCTTATGAGAAAAGTAAGTGAACTAAGCATTTGGAATCCTTTCAAAGATACTGTATTACACTTGTGAGTTGGGATGTTTGTTTTTTTTTCCTGGCTAAATATCAAGTAGACATAATTAACAAGGTCTCCAGAGATACAAGTGATGATACAATGATTCATGAGTCTGTTAAAATCTTTTGCTTTCATTTACAGTACCCAGTAGCTAAGGGTGTGACACACTTTATAAAGGGAGAGGGTCTGCTGTATAGCTCAGAATATTATGTTTTATAAAATGCATAGTTTTTATGTTCCGATTGACCATTTTAACTTAATTTTTTTTCCTCTTCAGAGTTTACATGTAGAACTTGGATGAACAGCCCTGCTTTCCAACCAACACTGTAAGTTTATGTTCAAAATAAATAGAGCATTCTGTATATCTTAACAGGCAAGCAAAGTCTGCTCAGAGGATCTTTTGGAGAACGACCTGCAAACTAAACATGGATAGTTGCATCCCAAACAAGGTATGAGATCACCAAGTCTCCAATGAAGTGAGAATAGACATGTTTATGAGGGGGTCAAATGTGTCATTACACAGCACTGTGTGTGTGTTTTACTCTCCCCTAAATTATTGGCTTACGTAAGATTAATAAAGTGACTATGAATAAATTTTTTAGGGCCAGCATAGTAGTCTGCACACACACACACACACACTAAACTGCACCATTGTTTCTCACCAGGGTGGGATAATTAAAACACCTTATTTAGTATCTTTTTATATACTACTGTATATTCATCTTTGATCAATGTAGTGTTAAATGAGTTTTATACATTCATGACATTCAGTTCCCCAATGAGTACAATTTGTACCATGTTGCACAGATTTTTTTTTCAAGTAGCTACTATTTCATTTTTAATTAATTGAGTGAATTATATAGTTCTGTCCTGGACTCACTTGCTCCCTCAGTTCTTAATGAGAATTCTCCAGCTCTCTTCTAGTGTTAATTTTCGAGTGCAACCAGAATTGGCCATTATGGATGCATTTCTGGGAAAATGAGTCTGACCACCTGCTCAAGCCAGCTGGCTTTATGCTTTTGAGTAGAAAGGAATGGATAGGGTCATGGGGTTACCATCCATTTTCCCTGAAGCTGAAATGGCCTGAGTCAAGGTCAAGGAGCAGGTGAGTCCAGTGCCCTTATGGACAACAGAAACACAGTCTCAAATAGTTTAATTTTTTTTTCTCCACACACTGACATACCATAAAACTTTCTAAAAAGTGCCCTGGCTTTGAGCTCTCGCCATCAACCCCAAACTAGCATATGTATCAGCCAGATGATCTTGGATAAAATGCAAGCAGTGCCATCCAGTGGATAATGCAACAATCCAATTCCTTACAACCTGCCCAAATTTCAGTTTGTTATGGAAAAGAAGTACCCATAAATTTACAGACAAAACCTGTTACTTAATGAATTTAAGATATTGCTGCTAATACCTCAACATGCTTAATGTTTTGGGAGCAAAGATGATGTATGTAATGATGATCATAATGAAGATGGGGCCATATAGCTTTATCCAAGGGGGCATACATTTGGCAAGAGGTCAGCTAGGGATGAGGGGATCCTATTCCAGGGGCCCTTGTGGTAGTTTGTGTTGATGAGGCAACAGGGGGCAGGTGCTGCCTGGCTTTGCTGCACCACCTGGTCATGCCCATCAGCTGTGTAGGGAGGCCCCATGTACACATGCATGCTGCACATTCTAGCACTGTCACCCTAACCACAGTTTCCTTTCCTTGCTATGTCAAATTTTAAATACTCCCTTCCTATTAGGAAAGAAGATCCCATCTGGGTGATCATAAACCATCACTCCTCCATTTTACCTCAATTTTACCTTTTGTTTTGCTCTCAGAATGGACTTCTTAATGGGTTGATAATACCCTTAAGCATCTTTGCTTTGGTAGGGTTGCTGTATGCACAGCAAACAGCATGAAAACAGTATGGGAAAAGTGATTACCCACAAACCCAAAATTCACAGTTCACAATTACTTTAGATGAACATCACAGTATATGCCTTTAGTCTGTATACTGAGAGCAAAAAAGGTCAGTCAGGGCTAGTTCTGTACTTATATGCTCTCTTCATTCTTTTAAAGCTAATTAAAATATGCAGGCACCATAGAATGTATGTGTACACATTTTAGAATGTAGGCATATCTTTTCTACATTTTTCCATCAAACGATAGAAAGGATAAATGTATATAACAAATATTTCTTGCTGCAAACCATTGAGAAAATACAACTTTTTTGGGAATCCTTGAAAAGTAGTGCTTTTTCATAATGTGATGACCAGAAAGTAAAAGTGGTTTGCCCTGAGATTATGCTATACCCCATAATGTTTACTAGTGTATCACTTTCAGTACATCTTACTGAGCACAAACAGATTAATCTAATTTAAGATCAGAAATGGGATGGACCTCTACCAACCATTAGCAAACTGGGAGGCTACAGACTTTTACTATATTTTATAATACACAATTAAATGCAATTATTTTCTGCTGATATTATAGAGTTCCCAGTAACCACTGTGGTCAAATTACAAGCACCTTTTTAAAAAGCATGATGAAATCGAGCTGGGTGAATTTCCTAGCATTCAGCACATAACATGTAATACATACATACTTGATGAGCTTACCTATTAACACACTTCTCATTTTCCAATTTTTAATTACAAGAAGAGAGTCTACTAATCAGCACTTTAATTAGTCAGATTGCAGCATTGCAGTCATAAGACCCCACAGAACTGCCAACTGTGCAGAGCATCAGATCAAGTGATAGTCAACCAGACAGCCATACACACTCTGCTGGACAGAGCAAGACTCCTGATGTTCCAAGAACCCAGACAGAGAAGTAGCCTTTAAAGCTAATGCGTAATATGTAAGAATATTAATTTGAAACATTTAAGAATTAACTAAAATTTTCAATGGCATGTGAAGAAATAACAGTTTCGACATGACATGAAAGACATCTACGTTAATGTTGGTTATTTAGCTAATTGTATAGCATTACTGTCCGATATGAGGTAGGAGGTGGATGTAAGTGCAGAAGCAATTTATTTACAAAGGTGAAAAACACACACAGGCAAAGAGTCCAAATCGGCAGGCAAAATCCAAAACATGAAACAAGCAAAGGGTCGGGCGAGGTGCAAACAGGACATCACAAGCAATGAGAAAACAGGAACAGGTACAGGAATCAGGAAACCAGGTAATCAAACATGGGTAACAAGGCTCGGTAATGCGTACTGACATAGCATAATACTTCGCCCTGACAGTGTGTCTAAACAGTCTTTATATAGGTGTACATATAGCTCCTTAATTATGTTCAGGTGTGTATCGTTAACAGTGCAAGTGCAAGAGTCCGCCTGACGTGCACGCAGCCTGGGGCGCACCACAGGGCACAGAACTGACAGAACCCCCCCCCCCCCGAGCTCCCTCCAGGAGTGACAATCCATCCTTCTTGGCTCTGGTGGGGGCTCAGGTTCAGGCTCAGGACAAAACTTGGACTCCTGACTTGCACTTGTCTCAGGCTCTGGAGATGGCTCAGGCTTGAGCTCTGGAAATGACTCTGACTCTGGACTGAGCTCTGTACTGGACTTGGGCTTGAGCTGTGGAGATGACTCTGGCTTGGGACTGGACTTGGGCTCTGGGCAGGAAGCATGCTAAAACTCAGGACTTGACTTAGACTCTGGACTTGGCTTGGATCCAGGACTGAAAGTGGACTCGAGCTCTGGGCTGGACTCTGGCTCTAGCTTAGGAAATGACTCAGGCTCTGGATCTGTCTCGGACTCAGGGCTGGAAGTGTGCTTGAGCTCTGGACTTGACTCGAGCTCAGGACTGGAAGTGGATTCGAGCTTTGGACTGGACTCGAGCTCTGGGCAGGAAGCAAGCTTGGACTCTGGACTTGACTCAGACTCAGGACTGGAAATGGGCTCAAGCTCTGTTAGTGCATTGCTTCGATCCTGGTTAGAACCTGGTGGTGGGACAACTGGCATTGGCTCAGACTCTGGAGCTGCCACTGGTTCTGGAACAGGCACTGGCACTGACTCTGACTCTGGTGCTGGTTCTGGAGCAGACACTGGTGTTGACTCTAGCTCCAACTTTAGCGCTGGTTCTGGAGTAGACACTAATGCTAACTCTGGCACTGGTTCTGGAGCAGACACTGGGTTGACTCTGGCATTGTCTCTGGCACTGGAACAGATGCTAGCATTGGCTCTGGCACTGAAACAGATGCTGGCATTGACTCTGGCACTAGAGCTGACTCAGACTCAGGCATTAACTCAGACTCTGGCTCTGACACTGAAGCTGGCACTGGCTCTGACACTGGCACTGGTTCTGGAGTGGACACTGGCACAGGCTCTGGCACTGGAGCTGACTCTAACTCTGGCAGTGGTTCTGATTCTGGTGCTTGTTCTGGTTCAGGCATAGATTCTGATGCAGGCTCTGGTTCAGGCATTGGTTCAGGTGCTGGCTCTGGCTGAAGAACCAGCTCTGGAACCACCATCTCTAGGAGGGGCTCTGGAGCAACAGCCTTGTCTGCTGACTCTGCATCAGCCACTGGAGGGAGCTCTGGAGTAATGGCCTCCTCTGCTGCAGCTGTGTCAGCCATAGGCATGATAACCCCTCCCAAAAAAAAAAAATCATGGAGGTCCTCTGTAGGTACAGCATATCTCTGCAACTACATTTCCCATAATTCCCTCAGTTCCTGCCCCGGACGATATCTGCTTCATCTCATCTTTCACTGCGCTGCGTAGATTGTGACGCAAGCTCACCCATAAAATGGGGGAGCTAGTGAGTTTCATTCTCTTTGCCTTTCTTTTTGGACTGGTGCGATCAAGACACACCATCACTGATCGGCTTCTCTCTGCTCTCTGGCTCTTTGGCTCTTTCAGACTGGTGTGATCGAACGCGACTTGCCACTTTCTCTGCCTCTCATGGCCACAGATGCACCTTGCGCTCTCTGGCCTTGCGCTCTCTGATCAACACACCATCTGTATTTCAAAGTAGACACTGCAGCCTGCAAACAGAGGCAAAGAACAAAGGGACAAAACATGTAGTCATACGAGCCATTGGCTATGGTTAAGATTAGAGGTGAGCAGTTCCCTCCACATCTTCAACCAATGAACTTTCAACCAAGGACCTTCTGGATCATGAGATCCCGCCTGGGAAGGACTTTTGCAACACAACAAAGCTGATTTAAACTAGATTGAAACAGCTCCACTCTCCTAGCAGAGTACACCAAACAGAGAATCACCGACAAACTCCTTCATTGTTGCCATGTGAGAGTGGTTCCAAGTAAAGCTGGCATTTTGGGCAACATTAGTCTTAGTTTGATTAGTTTATGTGAAAAGTGCTATTTAAATCTAAGGTTGTTTGAAGTGTGCATACAATAATCACATAGCTTTGGTTTGATCATATGTTATTGCATTTCTCATTTTTACTCTGGTAGATAGCTGTTGCATGCTTTATCTCTTCTAATTTCTTTTTATTTGTCTTGCTTTAATATTTTCTTACCACACACACTATTATACACATCTGAACATTCAGACGACAGTAAGCTAAGTGCTGGTTAGTTTAGTTGGTTAAACTGTGGTGCTTATAATGTTGAGACTGTGGGTTTGATCCCTGAAGGGGCCAAAGGTTATTTATGCACCTTTGTTAGAATCCTTTACCTAATCAATCACACAGAGCATCTATGGCCCCTCCCCCACCTTTTTCATGCATAAACAACTCATTGTTAAGCCTGCACACACACATACACAGACACTTATATACACATACACCCACCCCTAATCTTATTACCTCATATCACCATTTTGTGCCTTGATTTGTGAAACTGCTGCTAGTATTACTGAATGTACCTGATCAGTATTATTCTCATTTGATTTTGTCATTTTAATTAAATATTTACAAGAAACTTGTCTTGTCTGTTGTGCTGCAGTATTACTTGAAGCCAGCCTCTGCCATCAAAGAATTCATATTGCCTTCAATGATCTAGTGGATCACTAGAGTAATTAATTCATTAACTTATTGATTAGTACAATTAATTAACTGATATTTTATGAGGCTGATTTAATAATGTAATTGCACCCACAATGTTGGTGCCTTGTGTTAGGACTGGTATTGTACCTACATAATTTTGGTGCACCATGTAAGGCATGGTACTATTGTACCTACACCTCCTTTTCTAAAGATTCATAGATGAATTGGAGCATGGCTAAGAAAGTCTGTGAGCTCTGCAGGCACAGGTGTTCTACTCAGATTAGGTAATCCACCCATCAGCGTGCTCGTCCAGCAATCAGCGTGATCATGAAGCTCACCCAGATTGGTTCTAGTGGCTTGGGTTCTTCGAGGTCTAAGTAGAAAATATTACACTGCAGACTGAATCCCCCAGGAGGATATATTTCATAGTATGGTGCTGGAGTTTCCATCCCAATATGCCGCCGGAAATAAAAAGCGAGGGGCTTACAGTAGATGTAGAGATCCAGAAGCAGTATAAAATGGTGGACTGGAATACTTCTGCTACATCCATTGTTTGGCGAAGTATTCTGTCATATACGAGGTAGGAGGTGGATGTAATTGCAGAAGCAGTTTATTTACAAAGATGAAAAACACACACAAAGAGTCCAAATCGGCAGGCAAAATACAAAACATAAAACAAGCAAAGGGTTGGGTGAGGCAAAAACAGGATATTACAGGCAACAAGAAAACGGGAACAAGGAACAGGTACAGGAATCAGGAAAACAGTAAATCAGTTATCAAACAGTACATGGGTAACAAGGCTCAGTAATGCGTACTGACATAGTGTAATACTTCGCCCCAATAGTGCATCTAAACAGTCTTTATATAGGTGCACATATAGCTCCTTAATTATGTTCAGGTGTGCGTCATTAACAGCGCACGTGCAAGAGTCTGCTAGACACGCGTGCAGCCCACAGGACTGAGAGTTCTTCAGGACTGAAAGAACCCCCCCAAGAGTTCCCTCCAGGAGTGACAATCCATCCTTCTTGGCTCTGGTGGGGGCTCGGGTTCAGGCTCAGGACAAAACTTGGACTCCTGACTTGCACTTGTCTCGGGCTCTGGAGATGGCTCAGGCTTGAGCTCTGGAGATGTGATATACTATCCTCCATTTTTTTTTTTTGGAGTGTGGAGTATGAATTTGACAGGTGGCCAATTTTTACAGATAGTATCTTTTAATGTAATTCAATATCAGTGTGCCTGTTTACTATAATTCCCAAAATTATGGTGGAACCCACTTGTTCTGACATCCATCAAAACAGTCACATCTGTGAGAAGAGATCTCATTAGGATTAGACCACTTCACCAGAGATATCACTGCCATTCAGTGAACAGACAAACACAAAGAAACTAAGACCTGAACACAGTATGTTCTAGATTATCATGCAAAAAGCATAATGAATTATGTTAGTTCATTTGACATAGTAAAATTAAAAACTATGACTTGAAAACCTGTACACTCATTTTAGCCACCTATGCTCATTGTACTATCCAGCTATTATGTTATACTCTTCCCTTAACTAAAGTTTACAAGGGATCTTCAATGTTGACAGTTTTCTTTTGAAAGCAACAATAGGTAAAGTTAATATATTCTTTTAAAAAATCATGTTAAAGCTACTGAATCATCACATGTATCAGATGAATTTTTTAATATATATATTTCGTGTAGGACGCAGTTATAGGAACAAGTTCTTTATAATTGCTCTGTTATCACCCAAAGGAGGATGGGTTCCCTTTTGAGTCTGTTTTCTCTCAAGGCTTCTTCCTCATGTCATCTGAGGGAGTTTTTCTTTGCCAGTATCATCTCAAGCTTGCTCATTAGGGATAAATAAATTTATCAGGGATAAAATTAGTTCACATGTTTAAAGTCTTTTATTTTTCTTTCAAGCTGCTTTGCAACAATGTCTGTTGTTAAAAGTGCTATACAAATACACTGACTTGACTTGACATTTCCTGAACTGGTATTGGTCTTCATGCAGTAGTTAGCATTGTTGCCTCACAGCAAGAAGGTTCCAGGCTTGAATCTTGTGTCCAACGGGGAGCTTGCATGTTGTGTTTGTGTGAGTTTCTTCCCACTTCAAAGACATATAATGTAATAAGCTAATTTAAGATTGCATACTTTTACTGCATGGCCATTTTGGCTAGAACATGTAAAGGATATTATAAAACTTTGAGCGGGTGGGTGGAGCCCAGAAGTATGGCAGGCCAGAACTGAGTTTCCAAAAACTCTTTATTGTCACACTTTTCAGCGTTTACACTCTCCCAGACATGCACACACACATCAGTCGTCTGGTTGGGGAGAGAGCTCCCTTCCTCCGCTCTCTCCCTCCTTATATAGGGTGCGGTCACTGGGGAAGACACACAAACAGGTTAATTGACATCAGGTGCAGTGATTCTGCCACTTACCTTCCCTGACTCCGCCCTCCTGTCACAGACCGACGCTTGACCATGCCCCCGCTGCCACAATTTGTAATTATTCTATCCACATTCACTGGATATGAACAATCATGCGCTCTGATTGGCTACTCTACTACTAGGATATCATCTCATATACTGTGAGTAGAGAAACAAAATGGCGGCGCGTATTGCTTAACCAACCGAGGATGAAATAAAAACTCTACTCAAAAATAAAATCCCCCAAAAATACAAAAAAAAGCAACAACATATGTAATAATAGTATTTGAATTCTGTCTGTCTGTCCATCCCGGAAAGGGTTCTTACCTTCTGAAATCAACTCCTCTCACGATTTTTGGAGGAATTTCACGAAACATGGCAAAAGGCTTTGTTATAGGACAGTAGTGTGCATATTGCAATTTTGTTTGCAATATATTGTAGTGGGGGATATTGTGCTCTCTGAGCACTCTTGTTATTTATTGAATTTAAAAAAAAAAAAGCTCGGTTTCTCAAAATCCAGTCAGTGTGGATAGAATAAAACTGTTTTTCTGCTCAGTCTTGTTGTACATGGCTTATAGTCAACTCGGTGCTATGTGCCTCGCGGCTATCGGCTCATGTATGATTTTGTGGAATAACCGTTAAATATAATCCGATGACACAAATATTACTAATGGTGAGTTGATGTATTATAAGTATAGAGAATGCATTCGCTTTAATGTTGTGCTTGTTTTCTGGTTAATCTGGCTGTTCTTTTAGTATGAACCCCAACTCAACATGTGGTGTTGATGTATGTGAGAGGAGCAGGCCCACAGCAGAGCCCACCTAATCACAGAGTTGATGTGAGCTGACAGTTTGATGAGCCCTAAATCAGGCAGGTACAAATACACACTGCTCTGTCAGTCATTAATGATGGATATTAGGTTAGATACAGATCCGCAGTTCCAGTCATGCACGCACTGCTGAAAACTCTCCACGGGCTAAAACTCGAAGCGTTGTCATCCATCATGTCAGTGATATTTCCATTATCTGCTTCAGTCCAAAAGATCAAATGTAATTGTCGCTTTTGTAATGCAATATTTAGGCATGTGGATCCAAATAAATATACCTGCTGCCTCATTTTCTTGCATGGCACTCGAACAAAGGCTCACGGGAGGACACCAAGGCATTTTACTGCTCTGTGAGATGCAATAACATCATGAGAATTTATGATAAACTATGACTTTATTATAAACTATAAAAGCTGTACAAGGATGCATATTTAAGTGCTGTATGGATTTTTTTTTTTGGCGGTAAGACAACTTAATTGAATACAGTTTAATGCAACATTTTCGTTAGGCAAATGAAGTTTGTTTTGAGCTATGAGATGATTTGCATAAAACTGCAACAAAATCCCAGGAAGCAATCCATTTTTCCCCCCAGTGTTGTCATCTAAAGAAATGTTGATTCATGATTTATAGGGGGAATTAAAAAGTTAGAACCCCTCCCTACTCATCAGCTAAAAGCCTGTCTACCCTCCATCTCCTCTGTAATCACCGACATATTCCTTTCTTAGATCTGGTCTTGTTCCTTCATCTCTCAAAACGGCTCCAGTTCTGAAGAAACCCGCTGCCAACCTGGACAATTTGAATAATTATCGTCCAATTTCAAATCTACTTTTCATCTCAAAAGCACTTGGGGGGGTACTGTTGCAGCTCAGGTACACGCTCTCCTGACTGACAGTCATCACTTGGACCAATATTCGTCAATTTCACTGATTACAGCTGAGTCTGGGCTGTTAATCATAGTCGTGCTCCTTGATCTGAGCTCAGCCTTTGATAAAATTCCTTAGAACGTTCTCCTCGAGAGATTCGTATCTGTTGGAATCATTGGCACTTCTCTTGCTTGGTTTAGATAATATCTCTTTGGTCACACTCAGTTTTCTTCCAATTTAAAAATTTCAGATCACAGTCCTGCACACTTCTTCCCAGTGGTGTTCCTCAGGGCTATATCTTAGGCCCCCTTTGATTTATTCTCTATCTTCTGCTTCTTGGGCATGTTTTCAAATTCAGTTCAACTGATGACCCCCAGCTCTACTTGTTGACCAAGCCAAATTCCACTCTTCATCTTTCTTCCTTCTCTGAATGCCGCCTGGAAATAAAATCTTGGTTGTCCTCTAACTTTCCCAAGCTTAAGTGATAAAAACTGAGGTTCATATTGTCGGTACAAAAACTACTTTGGTCAAACTTCAGTTTTTCCCTGACTATTGACTAATCCATAGTTCCTCCATCTCCTTAGGTTAAGAGTCTGGGTGTTATCCTTGAGAGGACTTTACTCTTCAAAGGACACCTCAATAATATCACTTCTATCAGTCTGCATATTTCCATCAATTGTCTGCTTCTTCCATCGAGCAGCACTGCTATTCTTGTACATGCTCTGATTACATCTCGGATTGATGACTGTAATTCTATCCTCTCTGGTCTTCCTCACAAACTACTTCTTGAAATTCAGCTGCTCATGTCATCATTACCAGAACCCTTTCCATAAAACATATTACTCCTGTCCTTCAGCAGCTTCATTGTTCGGGACTGTATCGATTTCAAGACTCTTCATAACTGAGCACATCTGTATCTCTGATCTCCTTCACATCTGGACACCATCCTGTACCCTTAGATCCTTCTTCTCCACCAATCTCACTCATTCCACCTCTTGCATGCTTGACTACAATGGGGTGTAGAGCTTTCAGTGGTGTTGCTGCTCGCCTCTGGAGCTCTCCTCCACAAGACGTCCATATCATTGAGCGTCTTCCGCAGTTCAAATTCCACCTTAAAACCAGGTTTGTAGTACTCAAATCCAGGACTCAGACTCGAGTCTGACTCGTGCCTTAATTTTAAGGACTCATGATTTGGACTTGAGCACTGATGACTTGGAAATTGGAGACAAGGACTCTGATTTTTTTTTCTTTATTTTTTGTAACGTACTATGATAATTTGGCATAAGATATTTATATCTCCATAATTTTTGTGCAATAGTGTTACACCTGCGCGCCTTGGCGTGTGCATCAGACATACTCTCGGGTGTGCTCTGGATAGCACATGCACCAAGCGAACTCTTGCACACGCGCCGTAAACAACTCACACCTGCACAGGATTAAGGCACAATCAACACGCCTATAAAAACTGTAAAAACACACTCACTTTGCAAAGTATTGAGTTGCATTGCTGACACATTACCAAGCCTTATTTCGTTGTTTGGTTTCCTGATCCCTGATTTTCCTGTTTCTCATCTTTGATCCTGCCAAGTCTATGATAGCCTGTTTATGCCTCACTCGACCTAATGCCTATTTTACAATTTTTCCTGCCATTCTGGATTGTTTATCTGTCTTCACTTCTCATCTCATCTCATTAACTCTAGCCACTTTATCCTGTTCTACAGGGTTGCAGGCAAGCTGGAGCCTATCCCAGCTGACTACGGGTGAAAGGTGGGGTACACCC
>JANZLB010000028.1:53978239-53990239 GCA_026167865.1 Notarius quadriscutis
GCTGTATATTTTTTTTTTCTTTTCCTGTATATTTGACAAAACCTTAAGATAGTTACACAGCTGTACAGCTTTACCTTAAAAACTAAACATCCAAGTTTCAATCTAGCATCTATCTTACTAGCTATTAAAAGGTAAATTAATAATATTTATGGATCTGGCATTACTGAAGCGAAGTGTTTAGCGAAATATTTATTGCACATCCAGAAAACAAAACAAAACATAATTTTCACTCATGTTTAATGACAAAAAGTCAGTAAACACATTGCTATACACTTCATGGTAAAAGATTTGTGAATACCTGACCATCATACAAATATGTGCTTGTTGAACATACTATCCCAGATTTAGTCCCACTTTACTGTTATAATAACCTCCACTCTTCTTGGAAGGCTTTCCACTAGATCTTTGAGAGTGTCTGTAGAGATTTGCCTCATTCAGTCACAGGAGCATTTGTGAAATCTTGAACTGATGCTGGGCATGGAGGCATGGCATTGTCATGCTGGAGCAGGTTTCTGACCCTTTGTTCCAGTGAAGAGAAATTGTAATGCTACAGCATACAAAGACATTCTATACAGTCCTACGCAGTGATTTAAACTTTGCAGCAACAGTTTGGGGAAGGCCCACATATGGGTGTGATGGTCAGGTGTCCACAAACATTTGGCCATATAGTGTATCCCCCTTTCTCACTAATAAGAGTTGCGTTGTTCATTAACTGTTCAAAAACAAAAGGTAAAGTCCATAATAGGCCCTTGATTTTCCTGCTGCAGAGAATTTATAGCCATAGAGCTCCTCATGGTCCTGGAGCTTTAAAATCCACTAAAATCACAAATATCAGTTTAATTCATTCAGACATTTACATTTATCATGTTATCCTTCTAAGAGTCATACAGATCCAAAACATATCCCAGGAAAACTGGGTGCAAGGTGGGAATACACTCCGGACGGGATACCCTGCCCACTCATTCATACTTTATAGCAATTCAGAACTGCTAATACAACTGCTGGTATGTTTCTGGGAGGTGTGAGGAAACTTGGAGCACTCTCAGAAAACTGATCACCTCCAATGGACATGTGGAGAACATGTGAAACTCCACATAAAAAGCAACCAGTATTTACATAGGCAGTATTTCATAAATACTTTTATAATAATAATAATAATAATAATAATAATAATAATAATAATTATTATTATTATTATTATTATTATTATTATTATTATTATAAAGAGTTAAATCAGTTTGCTAAACTTGTTTGATTTTCTTCTATATCAATCCAATGCAAATTGCAATATAGTATTTTGTATTTCAAATAAATCTGTAAGTAGTATATCATGATGGATATTCAGCTAGAAAAGGAAGAAAATCAGTTACTTGGTGTCAAATATTAGCTATGATTTCTCACTTTCATACAGGGAATTCACACTCTGTTGAATTCTCACACATTGTTTAAGAGGGTAGGGTTAGGTAACATGTAGCTTCTAGCCTGCGTTCCTCTCACACACCTGCATGGCATAGAGAAGTTGGCAGAGAGAGAGAACCAGCTACAGTGCCTCTAAATTCACCTCAGGAGGTGTTTACACCAACACAGAGGGAATACATCACTCTGACTGAGGCAATCAGCAAGTCTGAGATCAGTTTAAAACACACAAATGCATATAGACATGCACACAACTCAAAATTTTACCTTTTGTGGGTATGACCAGTTTGCAGGGCAGAGCCAGTGGAGTAATAGAGTGCTGGTACACTAATGCAGATAGGCAGCCTGAATACAGACACAAACAAACTTGGAATTATATTTATGAGAGCAGAAATCAGAGATGGACATGCTTTACATGACAAACTCCATAACTGGGTTATATTTTGAACCTCTGCCATGCAATACATCATGTAAACAGTCAATCCAGCCTCATTGGCTTTCCCAGTAACATGCTGTAATGACAGCATTGGCACATGGGTAAAAAGTCCTCAGTGTCAAACCTTTCACTAACTTTGGGCCTCATTTATCAAGCTAGAGACCAACTGATTTATTTGTAAATCATTTGCAGGAGCATTTACACAAGAAATATGGTATAAATGAAAATCTAGTCAGTTCAGAAAAATTTGCAAGAGCTCCTGAGACTGTGTAAAAGTAGATAAAATGACTAAATCACTAATGTGAGCCTCAGTTCAAATGATTGGAATAATAGAAGTAGTTATGAGTTACTGTAATCTAATATACAGATGATGCAGGTTTCATATTAATAAACTGAAAACCATTACTGAATCTTTTGTAAATCTAACAAGGTATTTAGGCCATCTATCTATCTATCTATCTATCTATCTATCTATCTATCTATCTATCTATCTATCTATCTATCTATTTTTGAAATATGAAAACTTTTACACAGAATGCACTAAAATATTGATAAATGATACATACAGCACATTCTACCAAAAGATTTAAAATAATTGTTTAGGAAAGACAGCTCCAAGGATAATTACAGATAAAGCATTTTATTCTTCACGTAAACTAAGAACAAGCTATGGTGTTATCATACACACAAAAATGTCACCACTATTGAAACAGCTGGGCTTATATAAACGCTGTACGTATTGATTCAGTGTGAGGGGATTTTGCTGTGTGGTTCAGATAAAAATGCATGAGTGGTAGTTTAAAACTCGTTCATTTTCCATACAAATGTTATTATCAGTTTATAATAACATAAAGCTCAATAGCAACATCCCCATGAAAGAGGCTACCTTGTTTAGGCCTCCTGTCTAAATGTGTAGTTGGGATAGGCCTGCCTCAGCATGTGTGAGACTTGCCAGAGCCTCAACCCAGACCTAGACCAAGGGAGGAGGAGAAAAGTGCAGACAGCTATATATCTAATGGCATTGCCAGCCTTCACCAACACCTGCTCTCACATGTCCCACTTTTTCTCTCTCACTCATAATAAAAATACACTTATGTAATGTCTGTTTTGTGTTGTATGTTATGTAATGCCTCCTAACAGGATATTTCAGAGTTTACGCAAGCAGCTCAGCCCATGTTGTTGCTACTGTAGTGCAAAAGGGGCACTACAATGTCATGTCACAGTGTAGCAACCAGACTAAATTAGAGACAAGCCCTTTGAACCACATTAAGTGATTTTAAACCAATTATGGCACTATAGTTAGAGGTACTGAGCCTCATTACATTAGATGTTAGTTTGAAATTTAAAATTTTACAAATCACAACAAAATAACACAAAAAGGTTACTACAGTTCTGGACTATAAATGAACATGCTTAGAATATTAGTATATGCTGTGTAAATGAAAATAGACTGACCAAAGTAGGGCTCATTAGGGCATCCTTTCAGCTTCACGCCCTTTGGACTCGTCTCAATCAGGAAGTGGCGAACCAGCTCGTTGGTGAGTTCACCTGGAACACCCATGTAATTTGTTTAGTAAGTAAATGACTACTACTGGTGAGTGAAATATCAACAGCTAGCTCTGACAATAAAAGCCATATCCACAAAAAAAAAAAACTGTCAGGAAAGCAAGAACTTTCAACTCAAGGAATTTAGCCATGTTTTAGCTACATGAAGCCTGGAAAATTTCTTAAGAACTCAATAACTTCTCAAAAACCTCTGCAACCAGGGAAGTTTTTATTCCTAGGCAACTTGACATTTAAACAATGTGTTTAGCTAACAAGCACTCACTAATGCTTGTTTATATCAGATATGGTGCAGCACAACCAGCAAATAATTTTTGTTATGCTGTTGTTTTTTTTTAAAGTTAAAAATAAAAAATATTAACCTTCTCAAGCTTCTTGACATTCACTGTATTACAGCACTCACTGCATCTTAAAATTCAAGATTCAAGAACTTCTCATGGATGCTGCAGTAGATTTCAAATTAAGGATAAATAATAACAAATAAAATAAGAACAATGTTTAAAAGTTGCCATGGTTATATTAATCATTTTCCTACACAGACACTGTATAAATTTGTGGGAATATTCGTGCAACATTGTGCATAACACTGAACCAAGTAACAATATGGCATAAAAATTCTGTGAAATAATGATTTTTACTATTTTAAAATAATAGTTTTGATGCATATTTGTGCAATTCTCATCCAGAATAGTTCTGTAAATCTTTTGATCCTCAAATGGTTGCATAACCTCTGTAGAAACATGCCTATCAAGAGAAGTGTTATTTTGGCTCAAGCCTACAACAATAGCCTTAAGGGTGTCTTCTAATTCTCTCTGAACACCAGGCATGCATGAACCTCAGAGCAGCTGTGCTGAAAGAGAAGCTGTGTGGAAAACTGCCTTCAGTTTCATTCCTAATCCAATGCTGCATTGTATTTAAGTATGTGTGGGCAGGACCTGTTGATCAGATGCTGAGAGCTAAATTATGGGTTGAAGAACAATCAGAGTGTCTTTCTAGAATTGTTTTAGAGATATGGATTAATGGAGAAGCTCCTACAGACCCCCTAGGAGCAGTGTCACAATGTCAATGTTATTAAGTATGTTGATAGAAGGTAAGTGGATTGCATGGCCTAAGGACAGAATTTCAAGTAGTTTCCTTAGCCTGCTATAGTTGTTGCTTTGTCAAATACCTTTTTTAAGTGGCTGCACCGTAGGTGGTGGGGAGGCCACTTTCATGGCCAGACCATAGGCACCCCTGAAGGAGTGGCTGTCTCGGATGATGAAGGCTCCTGGCTCCCTTTCCTTTAGGATATTAATAGCTGGAAAAAGGATCAAGAACAAGATATGGGACTGTTTTAATTCCATTCATCACAATAAACAGTTCCATGAAGACTGTGTAAACTGGGAATAACCACAGCTCCTTAATCCTCCTTAATCTACTACATGTGAGATTAGATTTCAAGCTAGATATTGCATATACTGTACATATATATCTAAAAGTGACAGAACCTATCTATTGATATCATTTTTTTTTTCAGGTTATGAAGTGCTGCAAATATTCACAAGGCTTAACCAAGTACATATGGCTCAGTGTATGCGCTTGTGTTTAGTGGCATTTCCATTGTCTCTAATCCGATAAAAGTTCGCCGAGCAGAAAAAAGGCAGATGCACTGGCCCTCAGGAATTGACCTCATAATGACCTTATAAAACATGGCCACTGAGGACAGCAGAATTGTTTAAATGGCTTATATGCCTCCTGTCTATATCTAAACATAGATAAAACAGATGTTATTCCCATCACACAAAAACACACATGCCAAGACCTTACCTTGCTCTCTGGATATGTCTGGTTTATACCAAAACTTCGAAGTGTCTTGGACAAACTTTACATTCAGCCTGGTCTCTGGGCTTCCATCTACAAAATAGGAGATGCAAAATCTCAGACTAGACACACTTGTCAAAAATATTCACCCTTAAACATATTAACTCTCACAAATTTGCTTAGGATATGGCAATGCAATTCCAGTGTCTGTCTAACGTTATGTTATTTGTTAGCTATGATAATTAATTTGCATTAATTACAATCTCACTAATTTAATACAGGATTCATTCTATACAGGACTCAAGACAGTCTTTCCATGTATAGTACTAGTCAAAAATTTTGGACACACTTGGACACATTACTATAGCATAATAATGACTGGTACTGTATTTGTACTTCTTCAACTGAACTGCTACAACTCCTTAAAAAAAATAGGCTAGTTTTACAACCACTGAGTCCAAAAGCCAACCAGTGAGTATCAAAGGACATTAATTGCCCTTTTTGTCAGAGGGTTTTAATAATGTGATATGTATACCCATTTGAATTGCATTGTCTGATATTTATTTAAACTGACACAGTATTTATTCATCTTGCTAGTTTTGGCTAGGAGACTCACTTGAATGTGTCATGCTGTGACATTTTATAAACTTGAAAATGCGACCTTGAACTATCAGACAGCTGGATACACAAATGACAGAACTAAAATATGCCCTGGGGCTTCCTACAGATAAACACATGCATCTATTTTCTGTTGTCTTAAATTGTTAAAGTGCCTTCAAGTAAACAGTCACCAGCAATAAATAACAATCTGCTTACTAAAGTTAGTGGCATTTTTTAAAAAAGCCTTACCACACATGTTGAGTTTTGAGAAATCCGGAAGTGTATGGAAGAAGTGCACATTTGGAGTGCTCCCTCCACTGGAGATGGGTGATGACACCTTGCCATTGAGTGTGTTGTAGGAGAGTACACCATTTGGGCGCTCACCACTTGACATGCGCCTTTTCTCTGGCAGCTGTGGCTGCCTGAAGCTATCAGAGTAGGAAGCAGGTGAGACAGGGAAGGATGGGGTGGAGGGTGGATGGTAACCTGATGAGCTGCTCTGGCGTGAGAGGGCACCATGTCTCTCATCTGGCGTGGTGTACCCACTGTGCATTGGGTGTCTGTCCAGGCTGGGGCTTCCATGGGACACCTGAGTGACAGAAGGGTGGCGTCCCAGGATGGGGCTGCTCTGGCCAGGTTGGGTGAGTGATGTCTGCCTGCTTAACACTGGACTGATCTGGCTGGGCTGAATGACAGACTGGGTGAGGGATGGCTGATACCCAATTGAGGGGCTTTGAAGACCTTGTCTGTTCAAAGTGGGGCTGCTTTGTGTACCCTGACTTACAGGCATCTGTCTGGTCAGCACTGGGCTGCTTTGGTTGGGTTGATTCATGGGCTGGGCAATAGATGGCTGGTATCCACTTTGGAAACCTTGCCTGTTCAGGATGGGGCTGCTCTGTGTACCCTGGCTAATGGGCATCTGTCTACTCATCAGTGGGCTACTTTGTGTCGCCTGTGAGACCATGCCATGCCTTGGAAGCACTGGGCTGCCAGCTGCTCCAGGCTGATAGCCATTAGCTGGAGAAAGCTGATGGCTGAGAATGGAACCATCATGATTTACCAATCTTTGTTGGAGGGCAGGAATGTCAGTGGATATGGTGTGGTGATGTGTGCCAGGGCTGCTAGGCATGGGTTGGCTACCAGTGGTGCTCATCTGATCATGCTCTGGTGGAGAGGAATTAAGATCAGGAGTGATAAAGCTGCTTGAAAGGCTGCCAGGTGCATAGGATGGAGTTGGAGTGTGTGAAGTGCTCTGGGAGGGCAAAGAGCGGAAACCCAAGTCTCCCACTGCATCAGATGGTGTGCTTAGGCCTACTCTGCTATCTGCTATGGCATGCTCTCTGAAACATGAATAAACAATATATTAGAAATGTAAGGTCATGGTCATTGCCTTAAGTTTGTGTCCATTGCATAAGTCTATATTGCTGCTTGATTTTCTACAGATGGGAACATCTTCAAGATGATACCACCATTAAGTGGCCTTGGCTTACTTCAAAACTTCATAGGTATAATATTCTAGATTAAAAACAAAATAGAAAACCCAATAGTGAAGTCTTCTCACCCCTCTGGTCTTTGCACAGGGCTGCTAGAGGACAGTGGGGGATTAAAGGGATGAGAAGCTCCTCTGGCCAAACTGCCACTCTCAAAAGAAGGAGACACAGGACTCGATGGCTGGCCCCCAGTCACTGCTGCTGAACGAGCAACAGATGCCACATAGCTGCGGGGCTCTGCAAGCACATGCAGATCAGACATTATCAGATACGTTACAGCTTTTAACATCTTAATGCTGATTCAACATGAGTGATGAATGAGTTGGACACCAACAAGAATTCCACACAATTGATGAAGAATGTATTATATGCTGTTTTTAAAAATATCTTGCTACATATTTTGACTCCCAACTTCTAAAGTGAGATTAACATCTTTATTAAAGATACATGCTATTATAAAAAAAAATAAAAAATAAAAAAACATGAAACACAGCATGTTAGAGCATCGGGAATTCCTATTAATTCCAGCACCTTCAATGAAGACATTAAAATAAATGTATACTCTCTTTTGAATGCATTTGACCTAACACATGGAAACTATGATAAATATTTTGAATTTGATGAGAAATGGACATGATCTGGAATTGAATAAAAAGGAAATCAGTTGGTGAAATCAAAGAATATGATTGTGGGAATAAATAGGACACTCTTTATTAGTGCTAAGTTCTTACCTTCCTCTTCATGATTCTCTGTGCCATGCAACATAGATGATAGCCAGGGTGAAAATTAGAGGGTGAGAAGATTAAAGAGAAAAAGAGAGATTTAACAAAAGTGAATTATATTCAATTAGAGAAGCATAGAAAAGATATTATGCTAACAATTACTACAGACAGAAAAGGAACCAAAGAAAGAAAGAAGCATTCAAGGGTGTCACTCTAAAGAAAGCATTAGCCCTAACGTGCTTGGGAACAGAGCTGAAACTAGCATTGCGTGAGACTTTTGGACTTAGAAGGAGGCAGAGTTTCTTCAGCCAGCCAGCCAAGTTAAACAGCTCTCCCAACACACTTCTGTTATCATTCAGTCTGTTTAAGCCCCACATACCTACCCTCACTGGCCTCTCAAACTGAAATCAAAAGGAACCCTGCACACTATAAGGGAACATATTAATTTTTGTACTTTTCCAGGTCTCCTCATAATCTTACTTGGTTGATATTGACTGTTTTTATACTGAGGTCAAAAAAGCATGAGGCCTTTAAACACTTTATACATTTTCTTTGCAATAAACCTTCCCCTTCTTCTGTCACGCATACACACACACAGCCAACATAAACACATATGTAATGTAAAGACTTGTCAATTTAGAAGCAATTATGAGCTAAATGTTTGAGAAAGTAAGGTCAAGATGCTTGTAAAAGAGAAATGGGAATTCATTTTTATATACTGCAGAGGAGATGGATTTCTTTTTATTAGCCAGCTATGAAGACCTTAGGGGCTGGTAATATTCCAAATGACTTCCTGTTTCATGCATATTTGCTCACCTGAACCTGTCTGGTTGAGAAGGATCTCAGCTGGGTTGTGTGGCTTCAGACCCAGGAAAGACAGAGGTGTTTTAGCCAAACCTGGAGGAGAACGGCCTGAGAGGAAAAAAGTACAAAGGTTAGCGTAGAGCTCAGGACTGGGCAGGTCATCAACAGCACAGATCTGTATGTACAAACACGGCATGAGCAGAGGAATAGAAGCAGCTCACTGGCTGTGTTCTGAATTCTGATTCATAGTTCAATCAACATTTCATTGCTATAGAACACCAAAGCAAATATATTATGTCTTCTAAAAATCTAAAATATAAAAAAAATACAGATCCAGAGCTGCAAAGATGACATAATTTCAGAAGAAAATGTACAGTAATTACACAGAAATATCTGGGGATGGTGCAAGTGCCTCATGCTAACTAGTGAGGCCATGCAAGTGTTTCATTCAAAATGTGAATGCTGTAGATGAAACACTCAAGTTGTTCTGACAGAACGAGCACATCATGCAGACAACCAAACAATACTCAAATATCAATTAACTGAATTTGAGGTGCAGCTTCTCACATTTGTACACAGAGCAGGTGATGGTATCACTTTCTTTGTGCAATCCACTGTAGACACTCTACAGTCAATAAACCATCAGTATCAGCTTATCAACTAATTCTGTCCAGAGCCCACAGCAATAGTCAAAAGTGGTAATATGAAGTGTCAAAGTGAAACAAAATGTGACCACTTCAAAATTATGTTTTATTTATAGCTATGAACTAATCAGTCTATTAAATCAAGTCATTCAGTAATGTTAGTTGCTTATCTGAACCTTTGCAGGTAAGGAAACTGATGTAGCTGGACCTTCACAAATATTTAGCTGAATACATCTCATCTATAGACTATTAACTTTTGCTCTTAACTTTTTAATTTAATAATTGCTACTGTTGACTGATTCTAGCTCCATCACTGGACTCTAATGATACATTTTTCTGACATGTTTCAAGGAAATTAAACATTATTTGCTATGTTAGTCAGAGTCAGCTGATAGTCTGCTTCACTGTTAGTTTAGAGATGGCTTGTCGAGTGTCTGACTAATTAATTAATTAGTCAGAGTCGGCTGATAGCCTGCTTCACTGCTAGTTTAGAGACGGCTTGTCAAGTGTCTACATTGGACTGTCAAAAAAACAAAAAAGTATAATTAATTAATTAATTAATTAATTAATTAATTAATTAATTAATTAATTACAAACAAAACATTCATGCAAACAATACAAGACTATGAACTAGATTGTACATGGGGTACAAAGTCAGGGACAGTCTCCACATGCATGCCTGTTGAAGCAGTGTGCTGTTAAGTTTGAACATTGGCCATGAGATTTGGGGCAAACTCAACACTGGGGCACACTGGAGTCTGGGACAGATCATGCACATCCTCCACTTACCAAAGAATCCCATATAATTCTTTGTTTGACAGCCCAAATAAGTCATCATGAGACAGAAAGGGGAAGGGAGGGAAATAGTGGGGTAGTGGAAGACTCAAAGGTCCTCTGGTTTACTGCAGGAGAAGGGGGCCACAGTGATGCTGCTGCTTTCAAATAACTTTCAAAGCATGTGAGCTTCTTTACAACTGACCAGAATTGGCAACCACTGCTGTCTCCTGCTCCCCACAAATGCAAACATGTCTGCTTTAAAAATCAACGTAGAGTATATGTTTTCTGCCGAGAATGCTTTTGACATTAATCTGCATGAAGTGTTGAAAAACAAAATGTACATCATATATCTCTGGCTAATATACCATATGGCTGTATAGTCCTATTTTTCATATACATATACCAATACAGCAGTGTGTGCTGTCAAGCTTCATTTTGGCGAGCCATGACAGCAGTACTCTAGAGAATGTCCTGGTTTCTGATGAGTGTAAGGCAGCTTTGTGGGTAAAATTTCAAACAAAGCAGATCCAAAGCAGCAGCACTGAATCGATTTCAGACAGCATGTCTGGTAAGAAGAAATGCAGTACTGGGCCAAATTAAACAGAGCAGGTCAAGAGTGCATGGAAGATGCCTTGGGTCTGTTCAAGGAGACCTTGCAAAGGTTTTTATGAGGAAGCTGAGGTGGAGGGGATGCAAGGGTAGGATGATGTAATAGGTGATTAAAAGTGAGCTATTCTGGTTCCTCATAATGGGATCAGCCTATAAATATGAGGGCTTGATGACCTTCAGGGCTTTCACATGCATCTGAAAGTAGCTGATGACAGCAGTTTATGAAACATAGAGTTGTTGGGAAACAGGAGATAACTATGACTTTGTGGGGTTTTTTTTAGCCTTTAGGTGTCTATGAGCCAACACGATATATACTCTTTGCCAGTCATCGACCACACAAAGGGGATCATGGAAATTGAGCGAAAATTTTCATATCTGCAGCATTGGGTCATCTGTTCATAATGTTGATATAATACCCCAAGACAGGATTACAATTAGCTGTTCAGCATAGTGTGGCCTGGGGTTGACTTGTAGAAAGAGTGTCAATATTGGTCTATCATTAATGAATCTAGAGTAGATGCCCACTATGACATTCATGCAACACTGCTTTATATAAGGAAGATCTACTTACTACATAACCTATCACACATCAAACACACTTTAGATGTCATAATCAAAGTTATTTGCTCTTAATATGCATGTCAGAACAACATAAAAGCCCTCAAAAGATCTTGTGTAAATTTTGACATATATAAACACTATCCAAGCTGGCTTTCAAAGAAACATGGTCATGATATAATATGTTCTCAGTGATTAAGCTCACTATGATATATCTTCTAGCTAGGTGTACTAGGTAAGAAAAGACATTGCTTGATCTCCATGGCACCCTCCTCCTTCAGTTAGGAAACTTACACAGGTTGAAGTAAGGGGTTTGTGGCGAGACAGGGAATGCAGGGGTTTGGGGGAAGACCTCACCGCCCACAGATGCTGGAGGGCTCACTGGGCCCGCATCCATCTCTTCAAATGCCTCCCTGTAACTGTGCATTTGTCCCTAGAGGATCAAATAACAAGTGAACACACACACATACACAAACACACACACCCATGCACACCATATTGCATTGGTGCTTGAAAGTTTGTGAACCCTTTAGAATTTTCTATATTTCTGCATAAATATGACCTAAAACAACATCAGATTT
>JANZLB010000028.1:53991996-54007144 GCA_026167865.1 Notarius quadriscutis
TATCTACTTTTAGGACTTGTGTGAAAATCTGATGATGTTTTAGGTCATATTTATGCAGAAATATAGAAAATTCTAAAAGGTTCACAAACTTTTAAGCACCACTGTATGTATGATAAATGAGGTATAAATTTGAACATTCAAAAGTTGTCTTAAAAATCAAAAGGACATCACTGCTTTAGTTGACCACTAAGTCTACCTCCTTAGGCCGGCCCCCTGGGTTGAGTGCAATGGTATTAGCCAGTTCTGGTGAAATACAGCGAATGGGGGAGCGGACTCGGGTAGGGCTTTCATCGCGGGACTGTCCCTCACTAGTAGTTCGGTGTCGTCCTGGTCCTGAGCCTTCATCCTTTGCTGCCTCATGAGATTGTACTCCTGGCAAACCATGCAATAACCACACAGACACTTAATCAGTACCGTTTATTTTAGCCAGTAATAATACAAGAATCTTCTCTGTCCATTAAAAATAATCCTGTTTCACAAATGTGTATATATGAAACTGGCAATGACCTTTAAAGGTTTAACTTTATCTATCAATATTTCAAGGACTTAATCCATGTAGAACTGAATCTTATTTGGAAAATGTTCAGTATGATCATTGTGCTTATGGGGGTATCACTAACAGTCGCTCATTAGATATTTATTCATTGTGTCTGGGAAATAGTGTAATAGCAATTAATAAATCAAAGCAAGCTATAACAGCCTTTCATCAAATCACATAAGAGACCAAAACCCACCTCTAAAAAAAATCATGTGGGATTTGTGTAGGAGTTGCATTCTGTCTCAGATAGAAGGTCAAAGAATAGTTTGAGTAGTTCTACTCTACATAAATATGAACACTTTGAAAACTCCATCACCCTTTGTGTACTGAAACATCAAGTGTATGCAATATAGTAACTGGACACAACATTGCCTCCTCAGCAGGTATTCTTTGGACAAAATATATTCCCACTTCTTTTGCACTACTTGAAAAATGCTGGCTTATTTATTAAAGTAATTAATTTATTAATTCAATTTAATTAATTCAAATATTCATCATGGTAACTAATGGAAAATATGAAGCATGCAATCAGTAGTGTGCAATCTAGGCAATTTAAAGTCATCTTGTATTTTCACTCTGAGATTTGCATGGAATTGGATTGTAGTCCAACCCAACTGGCTTCAAAATAACTCATGTTCCTGGTCTCATCTGACTTCAACCCTGCCCAGCTTGGGGTGTGCACAACTTGTGTGAAAACGAGAGGTTTGGAAACCAGGCAACAGTCCGAGCAAAATATTTACCACTTTTCTTAGTAATGGAGTGAGTATCATGGTGTGTCATGAAATCCAAGTCATAGCATGGACAACAATGGATGTTAGAAGAGCTCACAAAGCTGCCAAACCTCGAGTGCCATGAATGCCTCCTATAAGCTAAAAAGAACCATGGCAGTTTGGCTGTGGGACTAAACCAGTGAGCTCAATTTTCTTAGATCACTGGTCCTCAGCTTGACTCCTTGGAACCTACTGGCCTGCAAAGTTCGAAAAGCTTAGGGATTAGAGATAATTTAAGGCTAAGAAGGGCTAAGTTAAATATGTCTTGGAGTGGAGAACCCCTGACATAAGTGGTATATGGGTAGATTAGAAAAACAAAGAACCTGAGACCACCTCTTGGTGTCATGTAATATCTCAGCTGAATGACATGCAGAACTGTCCATCTGCAGGATATCACAGTTTGTATCTACTTGTGTTGCTAGAGCAATGTCATAACACAAAGACCCCAGATTTATTGACATGGGAGTGGAAGCCATGTTCAGAAAGGATCTGGATGTAGGCCCAGCTCCCACGAGCTGGAAAGGTGCGGAGTCACATTCTCCAGCGTAATCTCACTTTGTGCCATTTTATGAACATTCACTGCAGACGAAATAAGCACAGCTGTGCATGTCAAACACTGTACACTGTTTCCTCAGCAACTGCCTATGACTAATGGTTTCAAGCTGATTCAGTGGAGAACCCTAGTGCTTTGTTCTGCTCATCTTCATTTGATCTATGCAGGAGCTGCTGGAGAAGGAAAGTGAGATTTGTTTCCTCTTTCAAGTGAGATATTTTCCTCTTTCATTCACTTCTAGAAGCATAAAAGAGCTTGTCACAGGAATGTGTTATCTGAGGTAAGGCCTGGGAGGGTCATAGCCTATTTTAGGCCATTGTGGACTCTATATTGGAGTAAATGTGAGTCGGAAGAAGTCCCAGACTGGGAACAGAAGCAGGCATCTGGCTACTGTATGCTGCCTTTGTGGGGACCAAACAGTCTGTGCCCTAGACATTTATTCCCCAATGGCTGATAACAGCCACACAATGGTCCTGCGAGTTAGAAGGCTTTATTATGTTTTGTTCTTTTCCTAAATGCTAAAGCAGACATGGAGGAGAGGCCTTGAAAGAATCCTGTGTCTTGATACTTCTGATTTGTTCCCCGAGTTTGGCAAACTGTATCTTGTGACATGTGGATCTCAGTTGATGCAGACAGAGTGGCCATTGTCTTCACACTTTGTCTCACTCTTGTAAAACCTTCATGCAAACCTTCCTGAATGCAGTTTGTTGGGGCCATTGGCTAATTATGAGTCAAAACGAGTGCTTCTACTGAGAGTGTTAAAAGGTAGAAAATTCTGGTATCTGCTATAATGTTTTAGAGGTGATGGTTCATTTGTAGGACAGCTAATTTGTGAGAAAAAATGATAGTAAAAAAGATGATAAAGAGAGAACAGTACAAGGAGAAAAGCTAGAATGAGATCCAAGACACAAATCTGCACAGACAGACACTGATAAGGGTGGTGTTATGGATAAATATGGTTGCAGAGAGAAAAACAAAACAGTGATATATGAATAGATATATAGAGACCCAAACGAAAGAGTCAGAAAGATAAAAAATAGACATAGCTATACAAGAAATAACAGGGAAAAAATCTAGACAGATGCAGTGAAAGATAAAGAGAATTAAATAAACACAGAGAAAGAAAGACAGAGAGATGGATAGACAGAAAGATAGACAGAAAGATAAAGAGAGAGAGAGAGAGAGAGAGAGAGACAGACCAACCAGAGAATGAGAGAGAGCGGCGGCGGTTGTCAGGTTCAAAAGTGGCTGTTCTGTCTTTGAGGTCTTGGATACGAGCTGTGTACTCTACAGAAGAGGAGCACGGGCATGATGAAGGGCAACAGGAGGTAATAGTGGAAGGTGGAGGGAAGGATGGGTAGGAGGTGGAGAAGATGATGAGTGATCCACATATAGGATTAATCCAAAAGAGGAAAAACAGAAAGAAAAAATAATAATTCAAATGGTAAGAAAGCAAAGTTAACAAAATTTTGTTGGTTTTTTTTGAGAGAGAGGGGGAAAAAACTAAACCAAATAGTAAAAACATTTGAAATAAGTTTTATCTAAAGGTATTATCTAGAGGTTTATCTAAATTTCTTGTGGTACTGATACCATAACTGTTACCATATAATAGCATTGGTTCCACTGATACCATAACTGATATTTCTCAATTTACTTGATATGAGGCAGTAGTAATCCTAGCAGTATAAGTCATGGATAAGCCCTAGGATATGCTGTTGTAACTCCAAGACAAAAACTAAATCTGACCTTTTATGTAGTGAATGCAAGCAGTAATTGTTCTGATAAACAGAAGCCTCTGTGCTGCTTGAGAAATGTGTGGAAATGTAATGAAAGATCTTAAAGACACTCCCAAAGCATCCTACACTCCCCAATATCCACTTGCTTTTAAGACATATTTATCTCTACTGTCAACACAGGTTATATCATCCATCCATTATCCATAACTGCTTATCCTGTGCAGGGTCGCGGGCAAGCTGGAGCCTATCCCAACTGACTATGGGCGAGAGGCGGGGTACACTCTGGACAAGTCGCCAGGTCAGGTCATATCATCATAATAAAACACAAGTGAGGCTGGTTTTCCCAGTCGATCCCTTATGTTTACTCTCTCCACTTTGAAGTTAGATGCTGCCTTCCAGAATCATTAGCTCAACTCAGAGTGCAGGTGTGTGAATAGAGCATGTTTGGTAAAGAAATATTACATACAGAAATCTTTGGTCTAACAGTGCTGACATGTAGAAGTAATTTTATTAGGGTCTACTTTTCAAACACAGGCTCAATCTTATCCTTGTGGCCTGGAGTCTTTACTTTCTAGAGTACTTAAAGAGTATGCAATCTGGCACATTTTTAACTGGTACACCACTAGAGGGCAAGTGTGTACCTATGTAGATGAAGCTACACTGTATTTCCTGTTAATATGGAGCTTGGAAAAAACTTCGTCTTAGTGTATAGCCATCATTTAGTTACCTTTAGTCTCCTGGTCTCTGAGACTTTATATACCGGTACAGTAACTGTAGATTAGCTTTCTTATCTTCAGTGATACAAATACTAGAAAACTTCAGCATGTTCTCCAAAAGCATTGTAATGTGAGCATTCAAAGTGATTATGTCTTTACAATAAGCTGATCTTTAAGCTTGTGGGTTTTGGATAAAACACCTGTGCAATGCTGCACTGCCAAAATTTTAAGCACTACAGCTGCATTTTACAAATCAATGTTCTGGCAAAGCATATATTTATATCTACGGTGTAGAAAAAAGGCCTGAGATGAGAGCTTGAGCCAGCAACACTTCACACAATGCTTTCTTTGTGATCTCACTGAGTTCGTCAACGCCAACGTACAAATGCTGAAGAAAGACACGGCTGGGTGTGCCTTTTCAAGCAGTGTTATTCATTTTGTGAATGTTCCTTCTAAATGTTAAAAAGCTGGAAAACCACAAAAAAAACAAAGGATGTGTGTTTTATAATTCGTACAATTTGATTTTATGTTTGTTGTTGTTTGGTTGTTTCACAATCTGTATTCAGTATTTTAGAGTAAAGTTGCCAGTCTTCTGTTTCTGTATTTGAGTGTTAGTCCCCAATGTGTTTCCCAGGACAGAAATGAACATTTACAAATTAATTGTATGAATTAATTCTAGAGAAATAAAAATGTTAGCTTACCAGCCACACGGTGAGCCACCAACCCTTCCAGGTTGTGGTTTATGTTTTCAGGTTCAGCCTCTCCAGCAAGCGGGGAGGAGGTTGAGTGGCTCCTGAAGGGAGCACTGTGTGAGCTGGCCTCTAGAGGATCAGGAAACTGAGAGGCTGTGCTGGCGGGATAAGTGTTAAGGGGCTTCAGCTCCAAATTGTTAATTATAGGAGAGGGTCCAGAAGAGTTGATCAGACTAGCAGGATCTGGAACTGAGGGATGGCATGGAACTGCTGACCTCTGAGGACTTTGAAAAGAGGTTTCTGTAATTTGTGATTGCAATGTAGATGGAGCCTTTTGGACAGGTGAGGTATGTTGCTGGGGCTGTGAATATTCACCCATTGAATGTATGGCAGCATCACCCTGAAAGGAAGGACGAGCCTGTGTCTGGGAGAATGATGGCTGGGTTGTGATCACAGTGCCTTCACCAGAAGAGGCACTGTAGGACTTGGGAACTTGCATTTGAGCTGGATCCAAGTCCAGCATGAGCAGATTGAGAGCCTCAATGGATTGTTCTATCTCATTCTGAGAAGGAGCTTTCGGGAACTCAGGCAGGCTGTGACTCTGGAGTGCAGGGCTGAAGTGTACCCCATCTACAACTGGTTCCTCTGGAACACCAAACTGCTGCCAGACGTTAAGTCCCCGCTGCACAGCATCTCTGCTGCTAGTAGTACGTGCTGGAGCTTTGGGCATGAGTTTCTGTTCAGTGTTGGGTGTTGCTCCAAATGACTGTGAGCGATATATGCCTCCATTGTGGCTAGGATAACTGCTGGATGGTTGCCCTGAGTTGCTCAGACTCTCGTGAGTGGAGGAGGAAGAGCCATAAAGTGGTGAAACAGGTTCTGTTTCTTTTCCATGCCTGCTTCCCTCCAAGTAGGGCACTTCCTGCCCATTGATCACTGTTTCAGGTTGGTAATAAAGGTCAGCTGGAGTGGCTCGACCCTCAAGTGAAGACAGAGTACCCAGGCTGTCCACACTGTTGACTTCATGGCTGTTGGGCAGGTCATCATCCAGTATGTCTGTCTCCCTATCTATGCTGTTGTGCCCATTAACATGGACCTGAGCTGGAACCAGGTGGAGGATGCCACCTCCTCCTCCACCTCCTCCCCCATGACTATTTTGGTAACCTGGCCGGTGCATGGGAGCCTCCAAGCCACTGAGAAGTTGCTCCAGCTCTTGCTTCTCCTCAGGACTGAGGGGCTGACTGGGCTGCTGGATCACTGGCAGTGCCTGTTGGGCAGTTTCATCAGTGCGATCAGTCTTAATGGAGGCAGTTGAGTTTCCAGAGTCACTGCTAACAGACAGAGCGTGGTCCACTGGGGCAGGAGTGTGTTCAACAACGGGCTCGACTGCTGTGGGAAGGCCGTTAGCTGTAGCATCCACTGACTCTTTCTTACGGACTTTAGCATAGAGGCTACCATCCAGAGGACCTTGCATGTGAATAACGTCTGGAAAGAAAACAAAAATGCTGCTGTCAGTATTTATATATGGCCCAAATCCAACTACCAATTGTGCCACAAATGTCTAGTTGGGTCTCTTTTTTATTCATATATAAGGGTTGAACATTGCATATGTTTATACAAGAAACACTAGCATGCAATACTTAATAATCCAGGATTATTATCTCACCCAGAATAGGACACAAAATTTATGAGAATGAGTCACTGATCACTCTTTACTATCCAAAATATAAAATCTGCGGAGTCAGCATTCATTTTCATTGGTTTGATTGATTGTATCATGGTTCAAGCTTGTGCTAGTATTAACCTCCACTGCCATAAAACACCCACTTACACACACACACACACACACACACACACACACACACACACACACACACACACACATTCACGCATAGACACACCCCTGGAATATGAGACACCAACATCTTCCCTGGAGACACTCCTTATCCAAAGCGCTGACTCACCTGTGGAAAAATAGTCTCAAACCAAAATGTTGGATGCATTTCCTGCCTTCTTGGAACTAAAGCATCACTACCTACATCATTTCACTTGCACATGCACAACCACTGGATTGGGCAGTTTGGGAAAGTCCATTTATCTGCAGCTCTGACAATGAACATTTTGTTTTCTTGAGGACAATCTTCATTCCAACAAGTGATGTTGGACACTAACCTTCCAAAACTGATGAGCCACTGCTTACTCTGCAGTATCAATGCTCTTTTTGCTTCACACTGTCATTGTAGGTGTAATAAGAAATCAGTTCTCTGTTTCAATGTACAATCTGCATCAGCAACCTTACACCTGCTGGATTATAACTCTCATGCTACAGTTACCTGACATCTTTTGTTCTGTTCAATGACAAATAACCAACATAGAAAGCCATTATAGCCAAATGGGACAGTTATTCAACCACTGTATGTGAAATATGGGTATGCATATAAAGCAGTAGGAAAATGAGGCATGTGCCCAACCAACCATTTCCTATGATGTATACAAATCTGAGTGAATTAAAAGACTCACACAGGGCCACCTTAGTAAACTGTAATGAAGCTATAGAACTATGTATAAACTGCCAAAAATGGTTAAATAAATAAATAAAATGAAACCCCCAGAAGCTAATAATCTTTCACTTTCCTTGCATTCCCGGAATGTAGTCTAGCTTTACATAAATAGATATTATTATGGGCATTGCCAATGACCAAGTTAGCTGATCTCAATTCAACTTTTGCTGGCATCTCAAGTCAAAGTCCCTCTCACGCCAGAATCTGGTCTTCCCAGGCTTCCTTCCCATACTAACCAACAATTTAAGGCATATGGATGCAGCACTGATCTCCATTTCGTTGCTGGCATCTGGCATCAAAATATTCATACCAATTTGAATGGATCAGATGTGTTAGAGAAGTGAAAAAAAAAAACACTAAAATGTGCAAGGCAGAGGGTTCTCCAGGACAAGAGTTGGGGACATATGCTTTAAAGAATATAAGTGCTGCTTATTTCATGGTGTCTGCTATGGTTTCTGAAATGTACTATTAATATGTGTTGCAGAAACCATCATCATGGCTTCTTCTTCCATTTCAATACAATCGTTTTCAAAACTTGCTCTTTTGCCACAAGCGCTACATTAGTCAGACACACCTTCACATGCACAATGTTTTACCAATGTACCACTCAAGGGCTTTTCCAAACTTATTGGCGAAAAGTACCCGTTAGCTTCATCTTAATCAGCCCAGGCTTAATGCCAGCACTTCCCTTTAATAGCCAGGCTTGGAAAAAGTGAGCCTTTTCCCTCATCACCCATACTTTCCCCTTAACTAGAACAGCTACAAAACCCATTCGTGAGTCTTAACAGCATGCCGAGAAGCAAAGTTCTCAGCGCAAGGACAACACACCCATCAAGAAGATGAGAGGACAACACATCATGCATAACTCCTGTACTAAATAAACGTTAAACTGTGGCATTTGCTATGGTGGCTAAAACAAGTTCTCATATTTTATTTACACCTAAATGCATCCTTATGACTTAATACTGTCATGTGAAGATGTGGTCAGAATCTTCATATGACACTCAGCCTTTACAGATGGAAAGAGACACACCTCTTGAAAAAGGAACTGCCTTCTATTTCAGCATGCATTTTATCACCTATTTACATGCACCTGTGATCTGCCATCATTCCTACATTAGACACCAACATCCTTCCTTCCCAATCATCACCTGTAAAAATAGCAGGATGCTAACACATGTTAGGAGAAGTAATTAGTGCTTATAATACTAGAGGAACACAGAAAGCTAACAAACTTGCCCTACCTGTTGAGGTGTCCTGGTCTTAGAGTTCAGTATAATTTCTTAATCACTTTATGAGCTGCTGTTTTCTTCTTCTATAATGTTCCACTAACTGAATATTAGAGAGCTGTGGAGGGGGAGTTGTTTTGGCTCACCCCTCACACTCCTCCTACTAAGGCCACCAGACTGATTCTGACACACTCCAGTAGAGACGCTCTATAATGGACTGCCTGTCTCTCACTCTCTGACTCTCATGCTCTCTTTCTGTTTTCTATAACCCAGCTGAGATGGGTGTGATTTTTATCCTCGACCAAATGAGCAACTGACGTCGAATGTCATGACATCATACAGCCTTTCTCTGCCCCTCTGTCTCTTCTCTCACATTCACTTACTCAAACTTTCTTGTTCCATAAGTGATACCCTATACCAGATGTGGACATGTAATCAAAAGTAGACAAGCCTAAATTAAATTACATGCGTAACTAAATGCATACCTTCCCCAAACAGACACCCTTTCATACCCTGACTGTATTAACCACACATACTCAGGCAATGATAGAAAGACTAACTGAGAACATGGAGAAAAAAAAGAAAAACAGAAAAATCATGGGAAATACAGCAAGAAAAAAATGTGAGTTTAGGCGTAGATGAGTGTCTCCATATTGTTTGGATCATACAATACTGGGAATGACACGACTCCTCTTCAATACATCATACATTGCAGACCTGAACTTGCGGTAGAATGAACCGCCCCTGCATGGACTCTGGATTCTGAGCCAGTTGGCTGTTTATAGGACAGTCTGGCCTGCAAACCATGGAAAAGTTCTTCCCATTCAGCCATATTAAAAAAGTGAACAAAAGTGTTCTTTTTTTTAAATGCCACTTGCAGAGAGGGAAAGAGTGAAATAGAAAACATCATAAATTGATTGAAAACAGAAATCATTTAAACCGCGGTCGCCAATGTTGTCTGAGTTGACGAAAGACATGCACCAAGCCAACACATTACACTGCATTACAAGACCACCATTTTTCCTTATGCCTCAGAGTTCCACTATGCAAACAGTTGGCTGAACAGAGCTAGACATCCAATAATGTTTTTTTTTGACCGCAATCCTTAAATTCCTCATTCATGAATCCAAGGATTCATTTAATTGAAGCCTTGGTGGATCATTGTGGAGTTAAGTCAGGTGGGCTGCAACAATAGTGTGTAGACTCAGGCATTGATAAAAACTGCATAGATTAAGTCTCAGTTCACAACATGAGCTTATGAGGATAAACGTATGATGAATGCTTTATGATGCATACTTAAAGAATGTATTCCTCATCTACAGGTAATGATTTCCAGGGGAGTTCCACTTTATTCAGCTCACTGTTGGTTTAAGAGTGGAAAAGCTCTGGGCTATTTTGAACACCATGTGAAACTTAGATTCAGCCATAACAATGATTTACAAGTGCAGTAAAGAAACTGTGTGTGTGTACCTACATGACTGTATGTGTAAGAGAGATTTCTGCGCTTTTTCCCCCCTTATTCGAACCTCTTAACAGGCAGCAGACAGAACAGTGTCTGCTTTAACATTAATTCATTGATGTCCAATGAGCACTAGTCAATGGCTGAACCATTAAAGCACCCTTGATCTCAAACACTAAAGCTTAGGCAGTTCTCAAGGACCTGATGCTGGCACTTATCCAAACTCTATCAGGACAATGCCTTCGATTCTATCTAAGTTTGAAACCAAGGACTGCAAATGGCAGTCTCTTATACTTTCGTATATGGGAAAAAAATAAACAGGAAATCCTCAAACACTGAGTAATAACATATAGCTTTCATGTATCTCACAAATTGGTTGAACAAGTATTTGTGCGTTTTAGTAATTGTATGACGAAACTAGGGTCTTAAAATGAGAGTAAAGGAATCTTAAGAAAAGTCTAACACAAGTTCTCATATATCATGTCAGCATGATATTTCAATACACACACAAAAACCCCAGCGCAGAAGTATACAAGCTAAAATGTTTCCTGCAGTGACTGCAAACAGCATGCTGCCCTCTGTTATACGAGCTAATTATTATGTGTTAAGTAAGGCATCAGGAATGCCAACAGGTCCCTTGAGATGAGTTAATTTAAATCTCAGTGCAAAGAAGCAGGAATTGGGGGGGGTGCCCCCAGGAGGCCGGACAACACAATCCTATGACATATACAATGCTTGATATCGCACACACTGGTCATAAGTAAAGTATGTATCATAAACAGTGGCCTGAATAATTATTGCCCCCCACACACACACACAAATGACTGCTGTGATTGTATAAAATAAACATTACATGCAATAATTAACATTTCCCATTCAATCAATAAGAATAGGATTTCTTACAAATTACATTCATTGCAACTACTTTAAAAATAATAGCATTTAATCTAAAAATACAGTACATGTGCCACAATGACGGACAAACCCTATGGAACATTTAAAATGCACGTAAAGAAATTCTTTCATCTTCAGTAAATGTTATCCTGTTTAGATTTGTGGTGGCTCCCAGGAACACAAGATGCCTGGTAGAAATACACCTTGGATGGGATACCAGTCCAGTACAGGACACAATGCACATACACAATCACACAAAATGTAAAACTGCACACAGACAGTAACTGAAGTTAAGGATTGAACCAGGGACCCTGTAGCTGTGAGGTGGCACCGCTGCTCCACTGTGCTACTCACACAAATAAATAAATAAGACAAAGAAAAATGTTATTCCCACAAAAAATATAAAATAAAATAAAGGAAAATTATTTTACATGTGTATTCAGTCCTCTGGGTCTTGTCTCTTGCCTTTAACAATGTCAGATTTTCTTATTTGCACACATATAAATTTCTTTTGTCGTCCATAACCATGGGAAGAAAGCAATGTTTTTTTCAACACAAAAGAGACAAATGGTTGTTGACCTGCACAAATCAGGTAATGGATATAAAAATACATAAGCAGGTAAAACGCCATTAAGAACGACTACAGCCTTAACAAAAAGTCTGAAACATGTCTGAAACAGTTGGAAATTTGCCAGGAATTGGACCTATTGGTGGAGGAGGGAAAAGACTGAAATAAGCAGTAAACAGGAACCAGTGCAATAAACTAAACCAGGATTCTATTCTAAAGCTGTTTCATAATATACTAATTGTTATAATGCATGTCTCATGGTGGTGGCACGATGGTGTAGTGGTTAGCACTGTTGCCTCACAGCAAGAAGGTTCTGGGTTTGAGCCCAGCAGCCAACAGGGGCCTTTCTGTGTGGAGTTTGCATGTTCTCCCCATAGGTTTCCCCCACAGTCCAAAGACATGCAGGTTATGCTAACTGGTGGCTCTAAATTGACTGTGAGTATGAATGGTTGTTTGTCTCTATGTGTCAGCCCTGCAATGATCTCGTGATTTGTCCAGAGTGTACCCTGCCTCTCACCAGTAGTCAGCTGGGATAGGCTCCAGCTTGCCCATGACCCTGCACAGGATAAGCAGTTACGGATGATGGATGGATGGATGTTTCATGGTATTAAAAAGATAATGCTCCATTTCTGTTTTTGTACGACAAGTGGTCTTCATGTTACTGGCTAAGATTTCATCAAGTGCACCTGTAAAGGGACCTGAGGAATGTGTCTGCACTGATACATGTGGTATCAGATAACAGTAAGTGCAATAACAGTAAATCTGAGTGGGACAGGACTAGAACACAGAGAGAATTAGAGAAAAAAAAGGAAATGCTTAAAGATAGTGGAATGCAAAATCATCCATTTGAAAATTTATCCCCAGGTTGATTTGATTTGCTTCACAAGCCAAATCAACACATTTGATTTTATTGTGTGCTGAAAAGAAATGAAGAGCTGCTTGGAAGTTCTGACATGACTCCATTACTCTGCAACTGCACATTAAGTATTTAAGAAAAAAAAAAAAAAAACCTGCATCTCAGAAGCATGCTGGCTCTTATCTCAACTCTGGCTGCTGTAATAGCAGTCCTTAAGTACAGCATATTAAATATGCATTAAAGATGTTTTGGACTGTCCACTTTTACAGCAAGACATAAAAAAATGTTCAAGGATTGCAGGATGAGAAAAATGGTCCACTGAGGCACGATGAGGTCAGATATTCAGCTAGTGGGAAGTGCTGAATGTGGCTGCATCAGCAAAGCTAAGACGACTCTTTGTGTTTACGCAACAGAACTAAAAAAAGGAAAATGGTGATGACTAAATCCGCCCTCTCTTGGTATCCCACCATTCACATTCTTAAAGGTCACATACCACACCCACATTTTGCGTAATATTTTAGAGCAGCATTCTTGAGGACACATTTACATGAAATAATCAAAAGTCTTGGTACTCTTCTAACAGACAACTTATTTCTAGCTGAACAATCTCTAAACCATTGGCAGTCTCTTAATACTTTATGATTTAAACCTGCCCTAGACTATATGTTAATGCTGCTTTCAGTCAAGTATTATAGTAAATCAAGCCAAAACCAAACTCTTTGCATGCAGAGCTCCATGTGAGTCAAGTTTAAAGCGAGACATTTTATTAGCAAATGACGTAGTATGTCAGGAAAAGTAATCAAGCTCTACTCTGAGCACTGAGAAAAGACAGGGTATGCAGGAAGCCACTCTTTGCTAGCATAGTGGCCAGCTGTGGTACTGTAGAGACCAAACATGGTAATTCCACTCACAACACACACACACATCCATGAACGTCATAACCTCTAAATCTGGTTGATTTTAATATTGTGGAAATGGCTTAAGCTGGGCTGCACAGCAATATTTCCCATGTGAAAAAATCTACAGACCAATTCTTGTGACTTGGTTTGTGTAATATTAAACAATATTTCCCATCTGCCAAAGCCATTTCCATCTAGTCTAGTCATGCAGGTGAAAATTTTAGAAAAACCTACACTAACAAAATACTACTATCCATTCACCTGTTATGGATAGTATAGACCATTCTACCAGTATGAATGGTTCTACCAGCTCATATAGTATGAAATAAATCTACCAGTATAGATAACCATTCACCTATCTATACTGTTTATCTGTCAGGGTTAAAGGGGAAGCTGGAGCCAATTCCAACTGACTTTGGGCAAGAGGTGGGGTCCAACCTGGAAAAGTCACCAATCTATCACAGGACTAACACAGAGAGACAGACAGCCATTCACATTCACATTCATACTGATGGGCAATTTAGAGAGGCCAATTGAACTAATCTGCATATCTTTGGTCTGTGGGAGGAAACCGGAAGACCTAAAGGAAACCCATGCAGGCACAAGGAGAACATGCAAACTCCACACAGAAAGGTCCCCATCAGCCGTAAGGTTCAAACCCAGAACCTTCTTGCTGTGAGGTGACAGTGCACCAACATGCAGCCCCAAAATACTACTAAGAATAAAAACAATTATAAAAAAGGAAAAAAGAAAAGTCAAGTGTCTGTTCATGTCATAAAGTGTAAATTATAAATATTTATATTCTGCTCGTGTATTTTTTAATGGTTAAATGACTAATTTATTTCTTAAATAGGAATGATCAGGTTTTTTAGAAGGCTTATTTTAAGGTTTTATCTCACTATTTATGGTACTTAAATTTTAATATGACCAACATTGCCTCCATCTTGACAATTAATTAAAGTTTACACTAAGTTGTGATAAAATATATAAAAGTTAAAGTTAGATTTTGAGATGTGTTTGTACCTTTTTATTTTACAGCTTTCTTCCGATACAATTAAAATGTTATTCAGTTCATCATTTCTCATGAGACCTAGGGCTTTCTTCATCTTCCATATGTACACAAAGTTTTGTCAAGGTATTCTTGTGCATGAGGTGTGTATATTTAACAGTTATTCCACGAAATCGAGTCGTACATGAACTGATAGCCAACGAGGCGCAGAGCACCGAGTTGGCTATAAGCCATGTACGACGAGATTGAGTGGAATAACTGTTTGTTTTATTATATCCACATTCACTGGGTTTTGAGAAACAAAGCATTTTTATTTTGATTTTTTGCAAATTTGATAAATATAAACTTTATACAAAACGTCTGACAAAATAATTTCTGTTTAGAATGTCAACAAAGGGGTGAAATGACAGTAGCAATTTGTGAAAAATTCTATAATAATAATTCTTGAAAAAAAGATATGTTCTTACTATCAAATACTTTCATTCCATATTTTTTTGCTTTTTTTAGTATTCTTTTGTGGTTTTGTTTTCGCGTAGACTTTTTATTTCCTTCTCGGTTGGTTCAGCAAAACACTCCACCATTTTGTTTTTTTCTACTCATGGTATATGAGCTGATAGCCTAGTAGTAGAGTAGCCAATCAGAGCATGTGATTGCTCATATCCAGTGAA
>JANZLB010000028.1:54017645-54030400 GCA_026167865.1 Notarius quadriscutis
CTCATTTTCATTGATAACCCATCACAAAGCATTGCGAGCTGTAGTGTGACCGTAGCTTAATGAGGCGGATGTGACGTCGGATGCAACCCAGCAACTGTACCCTAAAAATTAAAAATTAGCTTCAACTTGAAAAAAAAAATTTGCGGCCCACTAGATGGCACATCACAGTCCACTAATGGGCCACAGCCCAGTGGTTGAAAAACACTGGCTTAAATAAAAGATAGTCTCTAAATATATATGCAATTAAATTACATTAAAAGCTCATTCTCAATGCTTGATAATACACATACATTTATACTACAGCACTATCAAATTCTCAAACCTGATTTGTCAGATGGCGTTGATTAATTTTCTACAACAGCAGCTCTGACAGTAGTATCAGTGACATGGCAAATCACAGGTTTATTAAAGCATTTGTTCTAATACATTATTATTTCTATCAACAGATCATTCAAAGGAACTTGTATGGTGAACACAGCACATAATATAAACCTATCAATAATGAATTAAAGTGTGTTGTTTAACAAAGAAAAATGTCTACTGGATACAGCAAAGCTATCTGTAAGGATAGGTTTGTTTAATTTTTAGGAATTCAACCCAACCCTTACCAGAATCAAGCATTAATGAAAATGAATGACTGTCTCCATAAACCGGTAAAAGAGGAACATGTTAGTTAATAAATGGGAAATATATGTGGGGGTGTGTGGGGGTGTGTGTGTTCATTGGCAAGCTTCTGTAGTATAAGAGGAAAAAAGGAATGCTGTTCTGAGAAAATGATCAACAACAGGGTGGTGTGATACGACATGACACAAAATAGAGTTACTGGTAACAGAATGAGCTTTCAATTTCTGGCCAATTTATTTGCACTATATACACTTGTAAACTACACTACATGCTACATCTGTAATTAGAAAATTATGAAATGCCTTTATTTTCGATCAAATTTGTTCACATAAATTGGAAAAGTCAAGCCATTTTTAAGATTTTGAGCATTTATATAATCCCTGCATATGTTCCCTTTCTTAGTAATATAGCGATGATGTTTCTGCAATTAAAATGAAAGACTTAATAAATGAAATCCAACACCTCATGTTCCAAACCGTGTCATAAGACCCCCAAAACAGAAAGTTTGTGTATTAACAATAACAAAATTAATAAGAGACAAAATGCTACAGACAGAAAAGTCACCACAAAGTGAGTGTTTCCTCACAGACTTGGAGAAAGGTCCTTCTTCAGCCTCTATCTCACAGCATTAAAGTGACGTGATGAGCACAACAGAATAACGTTTGACCCCTTATCTCACTCTGGATTCTGTCCTTTGGCTCTCATGGCTCAATGGAACTGGTTGTCCCAGTTTGTTTTTGTGTGCGACAGTAATCTGAATTCATGCTCTGTCTGTCCTACATCATTGCAGCGTACGTGTTGTAGAATGTTCTCTCGTATTCTTCTCCAGCTGGCTCATTGCCGCAAGCTGGTTGGAGGCGTGGCTAGTTAAAAACTCAAGCACTTGGCCGCTTGATCAACAGTTCCAGCCAACCACAGAGACAGACTGGTTTACAGCACTGTTTCGAAGGCTACAGCCAAAAGATCAGCATCCCCTTATTTCTGGCTGGCCTATTTAAAGCGAGGACTGTTTAGCAGGATTGGATGTTTTATGGCTAGACATCTCAAATGACTTGGAGTGGGAACTGAATTAAAAGAATATGTGGTCTGAAAAGACTGAAGCCTTGAACATTTTGGACATACTGAAAAAGAGATAGATATGTTTAACTCATCACATTTTTTCTCTGTATATTGAACTACAATAAGAGAAAAATAGATTTTATTTAAAAAAATTATGCATGGGTATTTTCTTAGAAATCACAATAGAACCTGAGATTTGCGTGTGCTGTAGCTGTTTTAGATGATGACAATAGATAGTCTTGGTCAGAGACTGACCATCTCTAGACAGCTGGAATTACAGAGTTGGCATCAGTGGCTAAAGACTGGAATGTGCTATATGTGGCTTGCTGACCCCACAGACACAAGGTGGGTTGGGGGAAGGAGCCAGGATTTAGTGGCCTGCCATGCTGTGGTCAGGTGTCCTCACACCATCTTCACAGTTACATCCTTATGAAAAACAGGAGCAAAGCCATGAATAGGTCTGTTTTGTATTTGTAACGCATGCTTTTATATTCATATTTAAATATGGATGTTGAGGGAGTTATACAAAGATCCAGGGTCTGGAAAAGAGAGTGTGGTTTGATATATTACAGGAATAGAGAAACTAGATTACTCAACTAAACATGGATTTACACTGTGTGGTTTTAGTGGTTTTTTAACATGATTACTTGTCATGCTTTCTTCCACAGCATGACTGAATTTTTAGAAGGTGTTAATTCATTAATTATCTAACAGCATGTCTATGACAATGGTTCTAGTTGTAACATAATGGTTTATATTATATAGACATGAGTGTTTTACTGGGAAATATACCACTCGTATTTTTCGTATGAGCTATATCCAGGACATGGAGAATTAAAACCGTGACATAAATCTCTATGTGTCACTCATGAGGAAATTGATGAACTGTTTTGATAAATTTGGCTATTTTTTGTTTTTGAATGTGTCTATATGATACAATCACACATTGGCTTGAAGATATGACGTTTATCTTCTTATGTTGAAAAAATAGCATTTTTCATATGAAATATATTGTGGATCTGAGTGACATATTTAAACAATATTGGCTGGCGTTGAGTGGTCTATCAGATATATTCCATTCAGCGAGCATGATACTGAATGAGTCAAAGACGAGTTCAATATCATGCTAGCTGAATGGAATATATCTGATATACCATGAAAAAAGACAGCTATTATTATTATACATAGACATTCGATGGAACAATTTATAGATTTTACAAAAAGTTAAGAACAGGGGAGTGATTTACCAATATTGAATGCTGATTCTGATTGAATGTAATTCGATGTTCTGTTAATCCAATGTACATGTACAAAGTCAAAGTTCTAACAATAAAAATGGTACAAATCCAAAAAGACTGAACTTATATACAAGCTGTATCCAGGTTGACAGTTCAAATTCAAAGTTACTTTTGGCAGTAGTTAATGTTTACATTGCAGTTGTTCAAAACAAAAGGGTTTTGCTGAGTGAAGTCCATGACTGACGTCCTCTTGTAAAAGTCTCTGTCACTTTTCCTCACCTCCAAGTAGAACTTTGACAATATTTCCACTGTTGCTCTCTTTTCCAGTTTTTTGATGTCCATTGGTATGTTTTTCTCTTGTAAATATGTGTAAAGAATATCTCTTTAATGAGAACATGTTTCAGGTGTTCAGCGTGTGTCTCTTTAAATCTTTGTCTTTTAAATGAAGCAAACCTTGCAGCCATTTTTGTTTACAAACTGTTAGTCACTCGCTAGCGTGGAAGTTTTATGTCTCCGCAGTGTGTCTTTTCCAGTTTTTTCATGTATTTAATGCAGAAGATTAAATGTGTGAAGAATATCCAGGGAAGTTTTGGTAGCCTTTTGGGTGTTCAGTGCATCTTTCTCTTTAAATCTTTTTGGCTTTTAATGAAGTAAACCTCACTGTCATGTTTGTGAACAAACTGTTAGTCGCATGAAAGTTTTACATCTCCGATGTGTCTCTTTTCCAGTTTTTGATGTCCGTTGTTGTTTTTCTCTTGTAAATATGCGTGAAGAATATATAATGAAGTTTTAGTAGCCTTTCGGGTGTTCAGCGCATCTTTTAGTTTTCAGTTTATTTATTTCGTGCTTAATCCGAGCACTGAATTAACCCCTTCTTCTCTCTCTCCTGGCCGACAAAGAAATGACTGTGCGCATGCTGTTAGAGTGCAGGCACTTACAGAGATGTGCATGGAGGAAGGGTGAGCACAGACTGTCAACAAAGCCAAATTGATAGTCAGAAATCAGAGTCGGGAAGGCAAGCACGGGTCAGGCGATCGGTGAACAACTTAGACGAGGAAAGGAGAGGACTTCCGGTAGCAGAGCCATGTAGACGTGTTTTGTGGAGCTCTGCTAGAGTTGAAATTATGTATATAGTTCACAGATTGGAGTAAGGTAAATTACGACTAGTCGACAATTAGCGCATGACAACCTATAAAGCCGCTATATTTTCCTTTGTATAGCCTATTAGTTATTTAGTTACTATGTCTGGTCATGGCAGACCGGCTAAGTCAGCTAACACTCCAGCTAGCACTAGCTCCTCTATGGCTAAGGACTCATTGGGACAAGAACCAATACTCCAAGCGATTGTCTCCCTAAAGGAAGAACTCCTGGTGAAAATCTATGAGAAAATGGAAGGCCAGATGGCAGACATTAAAAGTCAGGTGGACCAACTCAGGGAGGAATTGAAAGCGGGCATGGACAGTGTTAACAGTAGAATGGGCGCTTTGGAGCAGCAGTTCCAACAAGTTGAAGATGCTGCTAGCGAACAGTCTTCTATAGTCAGTACTCTTGGATGTGAGGTGGCAACAATGAAGAAAGACATAGCCAATTTGAATGCACGCAACAAAGACCTGGAAAATAGATCGCTTCACTGCAACTTGCATATAATTGGGGTGAAAGAAGGAAAAGAGAGTGTCAAGGGGCTGGTCAACTACATATCACACATCCTGGGCGAGACGTTGGATATGGGGAAAGCGCCTCTGCTTGACCAAGCACACCAAGCTCTGCGCAACTCGGACCGAAGGGACGATCCCCAAGGAGGCCTACCCAGAACTTTCATTGTCAGATGCCACTACTATCAAGAGAAAGTGGAGATTCTCAAAAAGGCTGCAGGGAAACTACTGAGGATGACCGATGGGGATGATGTCCGCATTTTTCCCTGACTATAGCCTGGAGGTTAGCAGACAACGGGCCAAGTTCAACAGGGTAAAGAAACTGCTACGGGATGGCAAGATCACGGATCTTTGCTTCGGCGTTGTATACCCTGCTGAGCTGAAAATCACACTTTCAGACGGTACAGTTGAAAAATTCAAAGACCCAAGTAAGGCAAAGGACTATGTTACTGAGAAAATAATTAACAAGCAAACTGAGTAGACTAGGTGTCCTTATGTCAGACTAAATGGAGAATGTAGCCCTGTCGTTGTGATAGCAATAGGTTATTGATTCAAGGTAGCCTATTAATGGAGTCACTGCGAGGTTACTTAACAGCACAAGTTGTGTGAAATGACAAAACATTGTGGACTTTCTTATTTGAAGTGTCTCAGTTCTAGCGAGAGACATGGTAAGCTTTTTCCCCTTTTTTGGATGTTTCTTGTTGGTGTGATTTGGACTTTAGCCCCATGTGGAGCAACCCTTAGAGATACCGTTCTGTTTCTCTCTATACTGGGTTTATTACTTTTTGTTCTTTTTTGTTTCTTTGATCCCCTTCCCACAAATAATATATTTTTTTGCAGTGGATCCTTATATCAGACAACTTGTATTTGTAGATGTGCTAATGATATGCACTGAATTTATAAACCTACTTTATGGCATCAGTTGGTCCTAGGATAGCTGAACCAAGAACAAGGATGGTCACCTGGAACGTTCGTGGTCTTAACCACCCAGTTAAATGTAGCAAAGTATTTGCACATTTAAGGAAAATGTCTGTAGACATAGTTTATTTGCAAGAGACCCATTTACGCCTTAAAGATCATGGCAGACCGCATAAGAAAGGTTATTCATGTGTGTACCATTCTAAGTTTAATTGCAAATCCCAAGGTGTTGCCATTTTAATCCATGCTAGAGTTCAATTCTCAGAGAGTGAAGTTCTCAGATAAAAATGGTAGGTTTGTAATAATTAAAGGGAAGTTATTTGGCATACCAGTGGTGTTAGCCAATGTCTACGCACCTAACTGGGATCATGCAGGTTTTTTCAACAGTTTTTTTTTTCACACCTTCCAGCTTTAGACACGCACAAATTGATACTGGGGGGCGATCTCAATTGTGTTGTGTCCAAATTTAGACCGCTCTAATCCCACCAGCAAAACTGTTAGCAAGGTGGCCCAGGCAATAAATTCTTTCATGCAAGCATATGGCGTTATTGACCCATGGAGACACCAAAACCCGTGTTCTAAAGCATTTTCTTTTTTTTCTCCTGTACACCAATCATATTCCAGGATAGATAACTTTCTTATAGATGATTCATTACTGCCTCTATTTAGATCAATCGGTTATGAAGCTATTATTTCTGACCATGGTCCAGTTAATATGATACTTAGCTTCCCAGGGCAGGTGTCACCTCAGCGTGTCTGGTGCTTAAACCCATTATTGCTTTCAAATAATCATTTTGTTAGATATCTGTCTGATCAAATAGATTTTTTTCTACAGACTAACAATTCCTCAGAAGTAAGCAGATGTACGCTATGGGAGACTATGAAAGCGTACGTCAGAGGTTTAATTATTTCATATACAGCAAGTGAGAATAAGAGATTATCTGCACGCCAGAAAGAATTGCAGGACAAGATAAAGGAAAATTGATCAACAGCATGCCTCTACACCCTCCCCTGAGCTTTACAAGGAGAGGCTCCTGTTACAAAGAGAGCATGATATTATGTCAACCAGTCAAATGCAGGACCTATATATGCAGTCCCGCAGTGAGCATTATGAACATAGGGAAAGGGCAGGCAAGCTATTAAGTCATCAGCTTAGGAAGTCTGTCTCTGCAAACCAAATTATGGAAATAGCATTGGACGATGGTACAGTTACTTGTGATCTGGGACAAATAAATAGGCAATTCATGCAATTCTATAAGAATTTGTATACTTGTGAAATGGCTAGTGATAGCACAATAACCCAGATGTTAGATGGACTGGAGATGAAAGGCATTGAGGAGTCAGATAAAGTGGCTTTAGACCAACCTATTAGTTTGGAGGAAATTGTTAAGGTAATAACACGTCTAAAATCAGGTAAAGCCCCAGGACCAGATGGCTTTCCCATCAAGTTTTATAAGAAATTTTCAGCAAAAGTGGCCCCAATCTTATTAGAAGTGTATGAAGAGTGTTTTAATAATGAAGCTTTACCTCCCACGATAACCCAAGCTATAATTTCTGTATTGCTTAAGAAGAATAAGGATCCTTTACAGTGTGGATCTTACAGACCAGTAAGTTTACTAGGATGTGACTATAAAATACTTACAAAAATACTGGCCTCTAGACTTGAATCTGTTTTGCCCAAATTTATACATAATATAAAAATAAAAAACAATTTGGACAATAAAAAAAATTATTTGCACCTTTAAAGTGATAGGCATGTTGTGTCAATCAAATGGTGTTAACCCTCCAAAAATCCATTTTAATTCCAGCTTGTAATGTGACAAAATAGGACAAACACCAAGGGGATGAATACTTTTGTAAGACACTGTATTTGCCAGGAGTAAACTCCCACCGGCATCGTCCTTGGGATCGATGGACCTCTCAAACCCCCTCGCCGTGTTAAGGTGGCAATCCCCCGAGGGGGTCCATGCCACACAACCAGGTCAATCAAGGTGTGGATGGAGGACCAAAAGATCAAGACCCTGTTATGCCCAATCTCCAGACCTGAACCCCATTGAAAATCTCTGGAATGTGATCAAGAGGAAGATGGATGTCATCTGGCCATCTTTTTTCTCTCTCCGTACTTCCACGGAAGGCGGTCGCATTTTCTCTGCTCTCCCTCTCCCTCCTTTTTTTCCCTGCTTGTGCTTCTTTGTCTCATCTCATCTGCCTATACTTTGAGACTCTCTCTGCATTGAATTTCTAAACTAAAAAAGCATGGAATTGATAAACTGGTCTCCTAACAAAATTGATACAGTTTTCTCGACGAGAAGCCTGGGTTCGGGGGAACCAGCCTGTCCTGCCGGAACGTTCGTGGCTGGTTACACGATGGATGCATGGGAGCGGTGGCGGGTCATGTGCCTGGCGATTCTTTCTGTAGAGGACATTGAAGATATCTACCTATTCTGAACCATGATTACAGGACTTTTGCTGATTGGATTAGGCATTGCCCTAGTATATCGAGGAAATCAGACAACGGTAACAGCTGTTCAAAACCCCACAAAGCTGCCCGATATGATTGAAGTGGTGGGCAAAGCTGTCAGCACTCAGAATGTGGCTATTCAGAACTTGAACCACAGCATGGTTGTCATCTTCGAGAAGCTTTCGGCTTTACAAGGAATAAGTATTTTGGAGACCAAATTGAACAGAATGGACGAAATGGACAGATATGGACGAGCAGTGTGGACATGCAAAGACTGCATCTGTTCGAAAGACCAAACAATCTCTATCTTATCGACATTAGGCTCCCTGAGACAGCGCCGGCCTCGACCAAGACCGTTGCCGAGACAACATCTCCCCCTGAAGGTCACTGCTGGGAGACACTCTCGCATTCCTTCCCCAATTTTCCACGGTCGCCGTTTTCACCCCCAGTATGACAAGCGGGTGCACGACCAGCGCCCTCATGACTGCAGGAGCAGACGGCTGCTTGCTTGCGCTGGGTTACCTCTACCTCCCCCCGCTGATTGCCCCCTCCTTTCCCCCCCTCAAGTCCCGTGTTTTCATATTGTAAAGTGTTCGAAGTGTACTTGTGTGTGCTTATGTGCTGAGGCTTTTTAATGTTCCCACACTATACTCCTGACAGGAGCATAATGTGGGGGTGTTTTTCTCTCCTCCTCTCTCCTCATGTTAGTACTCTGTTTCCTTTTCTTTTATCCCTGTCTTCTTGTCCTGTTCCCCCTCTGTAAGGACAGGTTGATGGTCAATTTCACTGGTAACAGTGATAATAAAGGGTTCATTCATTCATTCATTCATTCATTCATTCAAACAAAGCTGAGCTGATTGAATTTTTGTGCTAGGAGTGGCATAAAGTCACCCAAGAGCAATGTGAAAGACTGTACTGTAATACACATACAGTACAAAAGTCTTAGGCACATGCAGTGAAATGTTGTAGAGCAAAGATGCCTTCAAAAATCTCATCTCATTATCTGTAGCCGCTTTATCCTGTTCTACAGGGTCACAGGCAGGCTGGAGCCTATCCCAGCTGACTACGGGCAAAAGGCTAGGTACACCCTGGACAAGTCGCCAGGTCATGAATGAATGAATGAATTTATTTGACTATTTTGATGTAAAACATGGGACAGCAACTAAACCATGCATTAAAAGAAAGAAATAGTCGGGGATAACACAAAAAAGCCCTAAGGCTTATTTCCATTATTTCATCACAGGGCTGACACACAGACACAGACAAACATTCACACTCAATTTAGAGTCACCAGTTAACCTAACCTGCATGTCTTTGGACTGTGGAGGAAACTGGAGCACCTAGAGGAAACCCACACGGATAACATGCAAACTCCCCACAGAAAGGCCCTCACCGGCCACGGGGCTCAAACCTGGACTTTCTTGCTGTGAGGCAACAGCGCTAACCACTACACCACTGTGCCGCCACCTTCAAAAATAATGAAATTAAATGTTTCTACATTAAAAAAAAAATCATAAAGATCAGTAAGCAGGAATGCATGAAAAAGTGTCAATGTTTGGTGTGACCCTTTGTTTTAAAAAACTAGCAGTCTCAGGTAAAGTTATTGCAGTTTTTTTTAAGGAACTGAGCTGGATTTTTGACTGAGCATCTTACAAAATCAGCTGCAGTTCTTCTGGTGACTGACTGTCGCACATCCTTCTTATTTTTGCAGCAAAACTCACCAGCCTTCATTTATGTTTTTGCCTGAAAAGTGGTCCATTATGTAATATGCTGCTTTCTTTTACTGACACACAAACATTTTTCTGTAACATTTAATTTTGTGCTGGAAAACTAATATTTGGAAATCAAAAGTGTTTTTGTAGTGGTTCCATAATGTATAAGTCATAAAATAAAAGTCTCTAAGAAAGTTTGTACGAAAAACAATAAGGTGCCAAAGACAAAATAGCTTGAAAATAGCTTTTCACTGAAACTGGGCAACGGGAAAAAGGCCAGGCTTTCAGCAGTCCAATTTCAGTCATCCAAATTAAAGTGGGCAGTTAGTGTGAGACCAAGAAAGAAAGAAATATATTATATTGTGTGTATATATACTGTGTGTGTGTGTAAATTTTTTTTATAATGACATTGATGTGACATGTTGGTCCAGTAGTTATTTACCTATAATACATACAAACAGAGATCTGGAGGAAAAAATTTAAGAGACCATTTTTAATGGTCTCACGCGAACTGCCTACTTTAATTTGGACCACTGAAACTGGACTATTGAAGCCTGGTCTTTTTCCAATTGCCCAGTTTCATTAAAAAGCTATTTTAAGTATGTTCAACCGCAGTTATTTGCATACACCACACGTCATTATAACAAAATCAAAACTTGTATTTCCCCAATCTTACATCCACTGACACACTGAAAAAGTCATTTTGATGACATTAACATTTATTATGAGCACAACTCTTGGAAAGATTCCACCACAAGTATTTAAATGTAGGAGAAAATCTTCTATGTTGAAGGATCCCAAGTCCTCCCACATACTTACTCATTATGGTTCAAGTCTCCCAGACATAGAAAATTACAATGATGAGCCATCTTCACATTATAAAACATTTGACTGAGACAGACAGACACTTCCCACACTTTAGATGATCAGGTTCAGGTTTCTTGGGATAAAGTCTCATTTTATTAACAACATGTCATTCCACCCCTAAAATTAATTCAGTTTCTACAACCCCAAATCACATAAAGTTAGGATGGTATGGAAATAAGCAGTGATTTCTAAATTTACTTTGACTTGTATTTCATTTCAGATACTATGAATCCAAGATATTTCATGTTTTGTCTGGTCAACTTCAATTCATTTTTAATATACATCTATTCCTGTGTTTTAGGCCTGCAACACATTCCAAAAAAAAGTTGGGACAGGGGCAATTTAGGGTGAGTAATGAGGTAAAACAGTGAAATAATTATGCTATTTGAAACGGGATGTGAACGGGTGATTGTAATCATGGTTTGGTACAAAATCAGTATCCAGGAAAGGCCTAGACTTTAAGGAACAAAGATGGGCTGAGGATCTCCAGTCTGTCAACAAATGCATGAGAAAATTATGTTAATGTTCCTCAAAACCTCTAATGTTAAAAAAAAAAAAAGAGAGTATTTATCTTTTCACATTTGGCAGCCCATAATTTGAGAAACTTTTTTGAGGATCTTTATTTTCCAGCATCCCCAATTATAAGATAAACCCAAACACCCTAACATGAACATAGATTAAATATACAGTACATATTGTTAATATTTTCACCTGTGGTATGACAAGTTATATTTTAAGTAATTGCTGGGGGTGGTGTTTAAACACCTGGATGCCATCTTGTGGATATGCACAAAGAACATACAAAGGCAGAAAGTCACTTGGTGACCACATGATGTTGTATTTTGCTACAAAATACCATTGTCAATGGCCAGCTTTCCTTTATTTGTCTTGCCATGTATACATCAGGACTTTTTTTTAAATGATCCATTATGGTCAGAACTTCAGGTAATCTGTCCTCCAAAGCTGGCAATGGACCAATTTTAACTTACTTTTTTTCAATTAACTACAAATTATGTTTATGAATTTACATATCTCTCAGTTTGTGGTAATAATAATATTATATTAATATTTAATTCATATTATTATAATATTTATTTATAATATTAATATAATTATATTAATATTTCACCTTTATTGGATAGGACAGTGTAGAGACAGGAAATGACCTCAGGTTGGAATCGAACCCGGGTTTTATGGTATGGCACCTTATCCAACTGAGCCACAACATCAAATCAAATAAAATGTCCAAAAGAGAAGAAAAGTGTGGGTGTAAAATATCAGTGCATGTGTGCTTAGCATAATCCAGCTGATAGCACTGATCTTCCAGATGGTCCAGAGGAGGTTCCAGTGTTCAGAGGAGGTCCCAGGATCCAGGGACTGACTCGCCATCCAATTTCAGTTCACATCAAAAACTAATCTGATTAAACTGCTATTTTTTAAATTGCAGTTTAATCAGAAATCAACATTTCACTCAATGAGGCACAGCTACAACATTCCGTCATTCACTCACGTAATGAGAGAGAAGAGATGCCATTCTCTCTCTCTCTCTCTCTCTCTCTCTCTCTCTCTCTCTCTCACACACACACAGGCTACTGTGCGCGTGCCCCCTAGCATTCCACACAGCTCTTTAACGTCTCCCATTTCTGAGGAGTCCGGTACTATTATCATTTACATAGACCATAAATACAATACAATATAATCACACTGACAATAATAAACTCATCCCAGAACATAAACAAACATACACTAGTAGAACAGCAAGAGTAAACATCTCCGATTGGTTTTTAAACATCGATAAAATATCTGCCCATAAATATTACCCTAGCATGCTAATATGTTAGCCCCATACAATTCAATGCATCACCAAGTGATGCTAACGAAAACAAAATCAGAATAACTCACTGGAGAGATCCAGAAGGAAATTAAACAAGGGAAAGATGAATGTTCGGGCAGTATAAAGAGTGAAGTGATTTGGGAAGTAAATGTTGAAAGATAATTTAAGGTTCAAGAGAGATCAAGTTATCCAGTATTAAAGCTATAGAAGGAATCAAGCGTCAAGTCAGGGAAAGTAATACAATGCCCGTATATAGGCAACAAGAAAGAAAATAAAAGCCCTGCTTCCTCATCTCATCATCTCTAGCCGCTTTATCCTGTTCCACAGGGTCGCAGGCAAGCTGGAGCCTATCCCAGCTGACTACGGGCGAAAGGCAGGGTACACCCTGGA
>JANZLB010000028.1:54044540-54056614 GCA_026167865.1 Notarius quadriscutis
AGTCACCAGTTAACCTAACCTGCATGTCTTTGGACTGTGGGGGAAACCAGAGCACCCGGAGGAAACCCACGTGGACAACATGCAAACTCCACACAGAAAGACCCTCATCAGCCACGGGGCTCGAACCCGGGCCTTCTTGCTGTGAGGCGACAGCGCTAACCACTACACCACCGTGTCGCCCTAGCCCAAATCTATTCAATATTTTTAAAAGCATCTTTTGTAGGGGCCCAGTACCGATCTGTCATTTCTGAAAACACAGCTCCTTTCATTCGGTCAAATCTTTTACTTCCAGTTGGGCTGACATCTTGGTAACTGGTTATTTGAAAAGCCAGCACTGGCATTCCTGAAGCTCTGGATGCTACTATCTGAAGCAGTTTGAGTTCCAGGCCACAACACACTATCCTCTCGAAAAGGCTCCCTCAGTCTCGTGGGTTTATTTTCCCACACCTTTCAGGTTTATACAGACCTTTTAGCTTTCAGTAAGAGTGGGATTCTTCAGCGAGTCAGACCTACGGCAAGTTGGAGAGTGTATTTATTTTAAAGGCGTTACTCCATTCTGCCTGTAAAGTAGCCAGGACTTCTACAGGAGTGGGCCACCTGCCGTGGTCTCACTCAGGTCTTGGCTTGCATTTCCCACCCCTGGGCCATCTGGTCTGTCACACACATTCACCTTTCTTTGTTTATCCTCCCTGGTCCTGCTAGTATTCTGCTTAAAATCCTGCAACCATTTCCCTTATAAAGGCATCGACACAGGTCAAATGTGCTTGTCTTGGCTCTGGCAACAAAAGGATTCAAGTCCACCTCAGCAAAAACGGTTGAGTTACCATTCACCAACTGGACAGGGTATATAAAGGTCATTAAATCAGCAGTGCAACACCAATCTGTGGCATTTCAGGCAATCAGAGAAATTTGACTATCCTGCAGCATTCGTAAGCATAAGCATCATTAAGCATGTCCATATGTCATTTGCTTTTCACATAACTGTATAGCCAGTGTGATTCTGACCTATTTTATACCCCGACATGGGCCTGCCAAAGCAATGCGGTTTCCCTTACCTTCTGAAAGAAATCCTCGCCTCCATTCAGCCTCCCCTCAGCGGCAGCTGTGGAGAATAAAGGGACATTTTAGAAAGAACAAAACATCAGGCTTCACTTATGGATGCGTATGAGCAAAAATCAGCAGGTAATCTTAACACATTTTACCACATGGATTTCCAGCAGTGGAAAATTCACTGTCATTGGCATTCAGGCAGGTAGCATGCACGGGCTAATTTCCTGTTCATTGGCAGCAAGATGTCTTTGTGGGAAATGTGTGGGTTTGCATTAGGTCAAGGCTCATATCGGAGTTGTGTTTAGTGCACATGAGTAAATCCAGACAGTTTTATATTGAGGAAATTCCATGTTCTTCTCCACAGGCATGGAAATCAACCATTAACCATCCAAAATATCAGTATTTGTAGAAACGTACTGTACTGTACATAAACACCTCCAAACACTAAACGGTTAACCTACAGTGACTGTGCTTTAAAAAATAATCCATTCAACATGTACATGTAGCTTGAATTGGTACAAGCCAAAATTGGCTTATTGGCAGTGCAAGGCTACTAATCAACATATCCGATTCAGAACATTGAAAGCCAACTTGGATCCTCTTACAGCATACCACATGACAAATAATACACGTCTGAGCTTGATTAAAGGTGATAATGATCCAGGTTGGAAACACAAGACCGTGAATCACTAAAGGAAATTGATAAACTGGCATGACCTACAGTTCATTTGGTGACATCGGCAAAATCCTGTTCCCACAAGCCCATCCAAGCCAGACAGCTCCTCAGCGTGTATTTATATCCTTGGAATTACAGGGATGCTTTAGAAGCACATTCACTACAAATTGCACAAACTAGCACAGCACCATATGAATCACCAAGCTAATCAGGTTCTGATATGGTATTGGATTATTCATGATTTAATAAAAGGCAAGAGCACAAAACAAATCCACATTGAAAGAGTCTAAGAGAGTAGAAACTTAAATCTTCAACAACTGTGTACTGGCTGTTTCAGATATTATATAGTCAATAAGGTCTAATGATAAATGAGCACACATTTGAACTATTAAATCAGAAAGAGACTTGGAATATAAATATTATCTCTCTCTTAAAAAAAAAAAACGTGCATTTCTATTTTCAGCGTTACTGGCTTGTAAAAACTATAATAACATGAATGTCCCTATATGAAAATATCAAGTCCACACATCTATATATCATATTTTCCAGACTATAAGGTGTGGTTTCTTTGGCCTCTAGCCAGTACTGCTGTATATCCATATGGCTGATGAATTAAAAGAAAACCCACTGGCTGTTATACATATATTCTTGGGTTTCAGTCACAGATTTTTCTTAGCATTTTCACTTCCGGTAAAACAGCTGGTGGTCAAGCAAACCAAAATGGCTGCCGTAGTGCAAACAACTAGCGATAACTTATCAGAGTGAGTATGCTCGTAATCTAGAAGCCACTGCTCGCTTTAAATATATTCAGAAGATCGCTATGTGCAATGGAATCGACCCGTACAGTCTGGGAAAGAAGGATTTGTCATACGATCTCGAAAACTACCCTTCAGTCGAGTTCCCCGACATCTCAAACTATCTGGCGTTGCAGACATCCTTCTACACCGCAAAACAGATGAAAGCGTGGAAGAGTATGGAGACTTATGACTTTTTTCACATGTGGCTGGGTAAAGGACCTCGCTATCAAGTCGCTGCTGAATGAATCCTGTATTGTTTTTGCCCGTCTAAGTATGGTTTTTTGAAAACATAGATTTTATAAAACAAAGATTTTGCTCTTACTTCGCACTCTTTATCTTCCTCTGATTGCTGTCTGACTTTATCATGACCTAATTTCAGTGTCAAAGCCCAGTCTATGTCGTCGTCGTTGAAAAGACCGCTAGGACACCCTGTTAAAGAAAGCGAGACACGCGTTGTTTTCAATATAGCAGCCATCGAGTGAGGAGTAAACAAAGAAACAGCTGGGGACTTAAGGGCTTCGTGATGACTAAAAAAAAAGTAGCGTAAAATAACGACACATAGTGAGAAAAGTACTTGGAAACCACTAAGGACGTAGCTGAGAGGGATATACAAACCTTTCACCAAGGATCACTGCAAACTCGAGCGTGCTTCGACTCGGCTCCCTTCGATTTCAGTGACAGGTTCAAAAGCCACCTTTCTCGAAGTCTTTTCATGAAATCCTGTGTTCGTTCACCCTTTTTTATTAGTTCATGAGGAACCCTGAAGAAACTTTTATCAGTTTCACGTTTGATCGATTCAAACAACCTAAAACAGCGCAAGCATAAGGCATTTTTCTGAGAGCAATGCAACTTCTTCGTACAAACGCTTTGTCAACTGAGCTTTGGTAGACCACCAGCTAAAGTTTTGAATAACCAATGAGGTGGATGTGATGTCACGTGAAACCCAGCAATATGCCCAAACCACCCCGTTTCATCAGTGGATGATCTCACATAGACACTGTAGACATGTATGTGAGAACTGCTGCTGTAATCATAAAGACTATAATAATCATAATAAACATCTTTTCTACCCACTTAGTAATGTTTAACTTTATATTTGTAGTCAAGAATACCCAATTTTATAAAGCTTTCTAATTCCACTATCCGGTGTCACTCAGAAGAGGATGGATACCCTTTGGAGTCTGGTTTGTCTCAAGCTTTCTTCCTCATGTCATCTCTGGGAGTTTTTCCTTGCCACTGATCTAAACATAAAGCTGCGTACAGATTTCTGTAAACCTGCTTTGTGACAATGGTTCCTGTCAAAAGCACTGTACAAATACATTTAAACAGAATGCAATTCATTTTGGGAAAAGTATGAACACTGTCATCTTAATACAGCAACATATCTTTCTGAGATGAGGTGATTATATGCTGCAACATTCTAAGTGAAATCAGATTGTGGTTTCATTGCTCGGTTTAAGCTTCTCTTCAGGGGAAAGCACTGTACTTAGTAGCAGTCCCAGTGAACCATTGTTTCCCTAAATTAGCACCATTGCTCCAGGGAGAGCTGAGATCACATCCAGACTGCCTCTGTTCCTTCTCCAATCGAGTTTACTCTTGGCTGGAAATGAGATAAAGCAGCCCCTGATTGCTTTCCCTAAGTCCCCAAAAGCATTTGCTTGGCTGAATCCCTTCCACCAGAAAACTAAATAAATTACATATGAAAAAAAAACATGAAAAGCAAGAAAAACATGCCAGTGTAGCAGGGTTCAGCGTGTTATCTGTCAGTTGGCTTGGATATTAATCCGACATATGCCTTTCAATTTATTGTATGAGTTGACAGCAGGCAAACACACACACACACACACACAGAAACTAATATTTAACATACATATAATTATACCATCTCTCTCCAGCATCTGTGAAGAAATCTTGATAATATAAAAATGTTCTTAATCCAATCAATAATAAATAATCTAATCAATCAGTTTTATTTCTATACTGTTTTCAATAATAGATATTCTAGATTTCAAGAACCCTGGCTTCAAGAAACGGGCAGCATGATGGTGTAGTGGTTAGCACTGTTGCCTCACAGCAAGAAGGTTCTAGGTTCGAGCCCAGTGGCCGATGGGGGTCTTTCTCTGTGGCGTTTGCATGTTCTCCCTGTGTCTGCATGGGTTTCCTCCAGGTGTTCCAGTTTCCTCCACAGTCCAAGACATGCAGGTTAGGTTAATTGGTGGCTCTAAATTGACCGTAGGTGTGAATGTGACGGTGTGTGAATGGTTGTTTGTCTCTATGTGGCAGCCCTGCAATGATCTGGTGACTTGTCCAGGGTGTACCCCGCCTCTCACCCATAGTCTGCTGGGATAGACTCCAGCTTGCCTGCGACCCTGTAGAACAGGATAAAGTGGCTACAGATAATGAGATGAGATGAGATGAGATCTTGGCAAGATCATGTACCAAACACCGAAGTGCTATCTCGTTGCCGCACACATGGAATTGAGGCCTTTATCATGGAAGCCCACCTTTGTTGGGCTGGTCATATCCTTCGTATGAGTGATGAAAGATTACCTCATGCTCTATTCTATGGTGAATTATCTGAGTGTGTATGTCCTGTTGGTGCCCCAAAGAAGCATTATGAACACCTGCTTAAGGGTTCATTTATTAAATGCGGCATATCATACTTTGAGAACTTTGCCAAAAACAGAGCTCAGTGGAGGACAGTTGTAAAGGGTGGTGTGGCAAAGTTTGAGGAAAGGCGGATTGCAGAACTTAAGGAGAAATGATGTTGCCAGAAGGAAAGGATATCAGCACCTGGAAGTTATCCTTGTGATAAGTGTACTAAAGTCTGTGGGTCAGCAATTGGATTATTAAGCCATCAAAGAGTTCATGACCACAAACAAGACAGTTGATACAGAACTTGGATCTGTCATGTGTGACAGCCAAACCAAACCAGCGCGTCCTGGGTCTGCCCCGTGGTATCTGTCCAGTATGATGTGCCTGATAAAGCTCTATCAGTAGCTGACCTAGACACATCCTTGTAATGTGCCCAACCCACCTGACCTGGCACCTGGAGATTTGAAGGAGAGGCAGCTCTACTCCAAATTGTCAAGCTCCTCAGGTTATCACAGAGAGTAAAAGCCAACAATCTTTTCCACGACTTGTACTTGCAACAGCTTGTGACCATTTACCACTGGTAAACAGAAAACCTTACTGTATGTGCAAACTGGGCTTCTGCTTCACCACCACAGATCAGTATAGGAAATGCAACTGCTGTCTCATAATGAATATGAATTTGAATCTAATTTCAAACACAGAACAGTGCACGAATAAGGAAATGTTTAAGAAATATTCATCTCATATTCTGGAAGCTGTCAATAAATACAGTATTTCCAAAGAAGAAATGCAACTAATTCAACCAATCAGGAGCCAGTTTATTAAAACCATTATAAAATGAAGATCATTAACTGTTAGGGACAGTGTTAAATGGGATGGTCATTTTACCATTGGACTATGATGTTTTTGAAAAACTCACCTCCTGACCAAGAGGTGTCTCTCTTGCCTGGCAATTATGCTGCCTGTAATTTCCTTCCCCTGCACTGGTATTTAGGATTTCTATACTGGGGAGCAAGTTAACAGGTTGAGGGCCTGATATTAGTGGGAACCAAAGGAAATGGGCCCAACTACAGGAGAAGGGGTGGGATTTGTTTGAATTTTAAGTTTCAATTCAACTAGCTTTAGCTGACTACTGTCAAAGTCAATGACAATAGCTTCATCAAGAATAACACTTCCATGCCAATTCATTTAAGTGTACCATGCAGTGTGTAGAGAATGTGTAAGAACGCAAGTGCGTAAACTCAATTCAGCAAAGTCAAGAATCATAGCCAGAGTCCATAGAAAAGTCAGAACACATGCAGGAAGCTTAATACAAGGCAATCCATTCAACAGGATTAAGGAATGGGAACCAGGGGTCAAAACCTATGAAACTTACAACAAACAAAATTCAGGAAACAGATGTTTGGACTTAAAGTAACTGCATGGTAAGACATGGCAACAAGCTGACGAATTGACACAAGAAAGTACATGTAAGTAGCCAAACTAATCAGAATAAAACACAGAACAGGTGAACATAATCTGGCCAATGACAGTACAGGGGTAGAGAGAGGACTACAAGTAAACCCAAAACAAACAGGAGCAAATGGCTTCCAAAGCTATAGGAACTATAACACAAGGAGGGGGGGACTGTGAGATTAAGATAATCAGAAACAAACAAACAAATATATTTCATTTAGCGATCAGAATTTCTTTCTTTCAGGTATCACTGGCCTTATCTCTATCAGTTCTGTGTTCACATGTAGTATAATATACAAATCATAAATATACTGTGTATGGATTTGATATCTGTATATCCATAGGTGATGGTAACTCAGAGTCCATTAGAGGTCATGAGCCACTTTCATATGAGTGCAGGAATGTCCTTTAAAAAAAAAAAAAATTATATATATATATAAAACCTCCTAAAGGAGGCTCTGGGCACTTCAGTTTTTCCTAAACAGGAAGTCGATTTTTTCCTACTTTAGCACTGAGACCTCTTCCTCAGGGAGAAACAGTGACCACAGTTTGAGGAACTGTGTTTTCCCACGCAAAGCAGCGATGTCAGCAGATCTCCAAATCATGGAGCTGTTTTTCCATCAATGTGAATCCATTACTGCTCTTTCTAGAAGAGCTAAAAAAAAAAAGGAGGTTTAATGGAGTCTGAAGTGTGAATAAATGAAAGATCTGATCTACTAATGGCAGTGTCAAGTTCACTGCCAAATATTCACTTATCTCAATGAATGTTTAGTTTCTTTATTATCTTTTTTTTATTCTCAAGGGTAAAAATGGCTTTTTCACATATCCCAAAGTCAGGGCGTACGACGATCAGCCATTATACAGTTTCCTTCACCAGTTGGTATTTAAAGGTTTGCCTGCTTTTCTCAGGGGCACATCAGGGGTAGAATATCAATTCTGGGACTCATGATCTCATGATCTTTCAGGCTGTAGAAACACCGTGTGGGGTTGTGCATATGTGTGTGGCTATATTTACTGTAAAACATTCTGAGTAGCAGTGCCTCATGCAGGGATGTGTGTGTGTGTGTGTGTGTGTGTGTGTGTTTTCAAGGCACTGCTGTTTGGCATGTTAGCATTACACATGCCTCCCATAATAACTGCAGACTGGTGGACAACCACTTGTGGCTAATTACAGGCCTGGTCAGGAAATAACAGCACAGAGATCCCAAATCTCAAGAGTGCCTGCATTAAAAAACCTTTAGGATATTACTTCACCTCTGGAAGAACGTTCCAGTTCAATATGGTATGGGCCACATCCAGGGAATTGTATCAAATAAATTTAAGAAACGCGTGAAAAGCAAAAGCCATGTGTGCTTCTGTGCTTCACTGCCATGCAGTTATGAGGATCTGAGTGTGCTGATCTCTGATTTTTGTGGACAATGGACAATGTCCAGAGTCACCAACAGGGTGCCTTACTAAACTATAACTGCTCTGTAGTTAAGATATAAACATGTTCTACCAGATTAATTTGGAGAATTTGAGTAATAGAGGCCTAAAGGAAAGTTAGAATCAGCTGAAAGGAAAAATCCACCCTGAACAACTAATGTTTATGATTTATAGGCTTGGAGATGTTCTATTATTTAATCTATAAGGTTGTTTTTTTTTAAACTTCTTTCATCATCATGTTGGATTATTTTTTGCTTCCAAAAATGTGATCAATTGAATAAACAAAGTCTGTGAAACAAAGTCTATGACTTTCAAAATCAGAGAATGTCATGGGGAAGCCATGGCCTAATGGTTAGAGAAGCAGCTTTGGGACCAAAAGGTTGCTGATTTGCTTCCCTGGACCAGCAGGAATGGCTGAAGTGCTTTTGAGCAATGCACCAAACCCCCAACTGCTCCCCAGGCTGCTCTGGGTATGTTTTATGTCACTCTGGATAAGAGCGTCTGTTAAATGCCTGTAATGTAAAATAACCGACTGAAACATAAGCTCAGTGGTAGCATCTGAAGTGTCATTTTTATTCACAGATAGAACTCCAAAGTCACCTAAAATAACTCACCTCCGTGGCCTCTTTCTTGGGCGCTGTAAATTGTAAAAGGCGTGTACTTAAGCTACTGAAGAGCTCTTTTGAAGAGTTATAATGTGGCTTGTGTTACTTGTTGCAATCCAGAGCTATCGCTCACTTCATAAATGCAGGAAATTCCTGTTATGGTAATGATGGCAGGCTCTCCACAAAAGAACATGATCATGTGACCAGGGTGCACTGGCTATCTTTTAACTCTATGGTTGTATAGCTCATTAAATACACTGAACATCACTGGAAAATGGTGAGTAAATAAATCTCGTTGAAGAATCTCTTGTTTTTGTTTGTTCACTGGAGCCAACAGTGAGACAACTGGACAAGAATTGTTTGGCACCCTCAATGATGAGAACATGAATAAAAGTATTTTGATTCATTTGTGCATCATTTGTGCATGCAATATAAAAATATGTGCTCAAACAGTTTTAGAGGAATTAACCATGATGTCTACTTTTAATGATGTTTTCGTGACCCAGCACACCATTAATGCTCAAATGACTCCAAACATGTCTGATTTGCTTGTGCATCACTTGTGCATGCAAAATAAGCAAACAACATACAGGTGCGTGTTTCATTAATGGGGTGCAAAGTGACATCACATGTCAAGAAAATAACATATGGTTTTTTTGCATGCACAAAAGTGCACAAAAATAAGGCCGTGGGAATATAGGTATGGAGACAAGTAGGGAAAGGGGTTAAAACTGACCTTTTTTGAGAAGGCTGGCCCACAGGAAGTACTTTATCTTCATAAAACCTCTTCATGGCAAACCTGTCTAGAGCCTGGTCTGCACTGCAGGCCAAAATAAACATGTGTTCAGTCTCTATTACATCAAACCCATCAGGATTTTATTCTAAGTCTCCAAATGTTCAATTCTTAATTAAATAAATACAACGAATGTGTGTGCACCATGCACTTGTGTGGTCTAACAGTGATTTAACATTATTATGTCTGTTGAATGATGACAAGAAGAATCGTGACATTCTCTTGCATTTGCAAGCAGAGCCGACCATTGAGTATTGTGCCAGAGTTTAAGAAAAAAGCTACTGTAAGGGTAAAATGTATCATGGAGGAATCAAATCCATAATTCAAGTCAAATTAATGTTAGAAGATGAATCATTCTTTCATAGTGTGCTCTGCCTGGATGATGTTTTTTCCAGCATGTGTCCTGTGATTCAAGATTATGATGTTTCATCAGTCAGGACTCAAATGCATAATGTGAATTTAAGAATCACACAGTATAGTGGTTTTACCTTGCTGAAATGTTGCTATAATGCATATATGCAGCCACAACTACCCCTGTTCTCCCTCGATTTCCCTGTAGACATCAAAAGAAAAAAACAGAGATTAAGGAATAATACAAACCATGAAATGTAATTATTACCTCGCATTTCAGTTCAGTGAACAGCTTGTAGATGCAAATGTTCTGATTCACTCAAATGAAAAAAAAAAAAATCTTGTGATCTTGTGAGTTGAATTTGAGCATGAGTTTGAGGGTCTGTGTTGGGGATTAATGTTGAAATTATGTATGAATGTGTATCTGGGCAGCCTGTCGGCCACAATAAGTTTCTCAGTTACTGCATAGTTCCACGAGTTAGTCATCATCTGCTCAAGTTTCCATGGCCGGATAGAGCAACACGGTTTTCCATGGCAACACTAACTTTATGGTTTCCTGTAAAAACTCTGGGCTGGTACTAATACCAAATCTCCCTCTCACTGATTCAGTTTGAAGCAACTTATGAAGCAAACTTGAAGAGAACCATCACTGCTAGTGTGGCTTTAGGTAGTTTGAATTTCTGCTTTGCTACACTGGAAGTGATGAGCATGTTGACATTTCTCACACTAGCAGGAAGGAGGCAGATTGCTGGCTTTATTCGATAAGCCTTGTTTTTCTCTACTGCTCATCTCCCCATTACTGCTATTAGTGATGTCAGCAGACACTACACCAGAGGTTGTCAACTGGAGGACCACAGGCCAGATCAGACCATCAGCAAAGTATTTCAGCAGATTGAACAGTGCACTGGAAAAATACTGTAGCAGAAGCAATACACGTGAAAAATAAATTGGCTGTAATTCAGGAACTCTAGTTTTCTAAACATAAACCATCACAAATTCTGGCTTCGCTTGTGGCCAATCACATGCACTTGTGTTGTGTTAATTTTTCACCTGATGGCAGATCATCAAGAATGTGTTTTGACAGACAAATATGTGTTTGAATGTTCATCAAGGGGGCGGCATAGTGGTGTAGTGGTTAGCACCGTCGCCTCACAGCAAGAAGGTTCTGGGTTCAATCCCAGTAGCCGATGGGGGTCTTTCTGTGTGGAGGTTGCATGAGTTTCCATGGTTCCCTGGGTCTACATGGGTTTCCTCAGGGTGCTCTGGTTCCCCCCACAGTCCAAAGATATGCAGGTTAGGCTAATTGGTGGCTCTAAAATTGACTATAGACTGTAGACTCTATGTGATGATCTGGTGACTTGTCCATTCTTGCCCATAGTCAGCTGGGATAGGCTCCAGCTTGCATGCGACCCTGCACAGGATAAGCAGTTACGGATAATGGATGGATGGATAGAGCTTCATCAAAAATGTGTTTGAGGATTGAAGAAAAAAAATCATAAAGAGAAGTGTCATGTTCACATTTGGGGTCTCATTTTTCCAGAGCATTGATGCCATGAAACAAAACATAACCACTTCAAATAAGAGATAAACTAATAATTAAACATTAAAAATTAATTGTTGTCAGTATTCTGTCATGTTAGTCACTTATCCAATTTGGTAAACAAGGAATTTTAGCTGAACACAAATTTTAGTTGAATAACCCTACGCAAGGTGATATCAAAAAAATTATGAGAGATTTTACCACCTCAGCTCACTGTATTTCACGATCTCTGGATCATATATCACCTGTGATGATCAGTGTAATAAAAATGATTTCTTTGAGAACATGGTTTGAGAAATTTCATTCAGCCCAAAAGGTCAACAAAGAGTGTTTAAAACTGCAAGGAACACCAGGAATATTTCCCTTTCATTACATTCCTCAGAAGACTTCTCAAATCCAGCGCAAATAGTGTGGGGAATACAGAGTGTACCGGATCACTGCACCTGTTTAAAGCGTCTCTCTCTACTCCTGTTAGTGCACATGAACGGAACAGAAACGTATGATAGGAGAGAGCAGCATGACAACGCCATCTACTGACCACACACTGCTTTCTACAAGTGTAGAATAAGGAAGTGGAAAGTATTAAAATATCTTAAAAATAGGAATGTTGCTAAGAATGACTCATGAGAAATGAGTTTACCTTGTTGTGCAGAACCACAACATTATGGCTGTCAGCACTCATCCACGTGTCCATGGCTTTACATATGCTGCAGATCTTGTCCAAAGCTGGAGCATGATGGTCGGGCCAGCCAAAGTCCAGCACCTGAAACACACACAGGAGCATGAG
>JANZLB010000028.1:55111567-55126109 GCA_026167865.1 Notarius quadriscutis
GTCAGCTGGGATAGGCTCCAGCTTGCCTGTGACCCTGTACAGGATAAGCGGCTACAGATAATGGATGGATGGATGGAAATTCATTATCGTTTTAGCATGAAGCCTGTTTTGTTGAAGTTATAAATTGTTCATTGATGGAGATTTGAGTGCAAGACTGTTCATGAATAACTGCAGTCCTAAAGTTATCATGTCAATTTTAGTCCGAAACCATCGTAGCAAATCTATAAGTGTCCAGAGCCATCTTCTATGTGTATCTTTTGACTGTCCATATGGGGCTGCCCTCCACAGGAGCGATATGATGAGACTCCAGCCACAAGTAGGGCATCAGGATGGATCAGACAGGTCTGAAGAGCAGAAAAGGCCAGCATAACTGGTATCTCAGGATTGACGTGTAACTTGACAAAGAGAGAGACAGACAGAGGAGGAGATAAAGAGAGGGAGGGTGGGGGGAAAGGGAGAGAGAGAAAACATAGGTTGTTAGGTATGCCTGTTGTCATCTAATGTTTAAGAGCAGTATACATTGTGTGCTGAGTGCAAGCAAGGACTCTGGCAAGAATAACGATGACAGCATAACTAAGAAGGAAAGCCAGAAGGTAACACAGACATGAGGGTGCCCTGGGACATAAAGCAGCCACCCACTCCAACATCAACATGAAGCACAACTTTGATTTAAAAGAAAATATGTATAGGCGACTGATGAGTTATGAAAATCAGCATTGTCAAAATGGGCTTTTAAGAAGTTTTTAAAAGATGCTCTTAAAGGTCATGACACTGGGCTCTGGAAGTCAGAGTTGGGGGTGCTGAGAGGAAGTTTATATAATGCCGTAATATTAAATGCAATGCAGCAGCACAGCACTGGTGATTTTTGTTTGAATGGGCAACCACATTTCACCCCAATTTCAGAGTATTTTACACTACATCAGCAAACCTGAACACCAACTTGCTGTATGTAAAAGCAGCATAGTACCATATTCAACTAATGGACAGTTCACACATGGAAGGCAGGTTTATTCTTCATCAGTAATACATTTATTATTTATTGACTGAGGCACAACCTATACGGGCAGCAATAGAACAATTGACCTTCATGACACATGCATACACACTGCAATAGAAAACATTAATGAGTAAATGTAAACAGGTCACAACTTTGCAAACAGGCTTTCACTGAAGAACACACTCCAAAACACCAGCTCTACACAAGAGATGTCCTTGTGCTCTCATTAAAACATGCCACACTGCAGGATCCATGACAGAAACAAGAAAAAAAACATAACTTACTAAATTATATACACAATCCATATGCCCTATAACTGGTGAGACAGGACACTGAGAGACAGGGAATCTGAAGTGGCCATGAAAAATCATGATCGGTGTATCCCTATAACTAATCATCCAGCAGCACCAAAACAGCAAGTTTAAAACAATGAGCAAACAATTTGAAAACCATCTGGCTTCTATATGAAAATGGGATTTCTTGTGCTCCCAAAACTTTCCCCCTGCTTTTTGCCAGATGCCAAACCCATCTTTCACAAAGTTTCCATCTCACCTCATCCTGCCTATACTGACAAGGTTCCTCTGAATGGCAGAAGAGCACAAGAAGCATACAGCTTTGTCATTTTCCCTAATGTAGTGAAGCCATGTCCATTGTGAAAACCAGCCTAACTTGAAGGATCTGGTAAAGTTTTCGTTTCCAAAAGCCTGGTTGGAAATGAAAACTCTGTTAGCTGGAAAGACTCTTCACCAATGGGATAATTAGCTGTGAATTACCCGCGAGCTGCCATAGGACCATCAGGAGGGGAGGTAACGTTAGCATTTATGGTAGCTACACTGATGTCAAGTAGCACTTGCTGCTCCAATTTCTCCTCCTCAGAATTGCTGAAGTGACAAGGGTCTGCTTGGAAGCCAACTGTGCTGTCACTGCTCTGGCAGGTTTTTTTTTTTGTTGTTGTTTGAATACAGGACCATTAAAGATATCCTATATTCTTTTTTGCTCCATTACCACTACTAAATTCTTTCAGTGCACCTCACACGCCTCATGTTATCTACATCACACGTTCATATTCCACATTTGTGCATTAGATAGACTACACAGAAAATACACTGAATGTTCTAAAACAAAATCAAATATTTTAAAAAATGTTTGTTGGATGTTAGACCTACTACTATGCTACTCTCAAAATCAAATGAAATAAAAGTTTTATAAATTGATTTGTTTAGATTTTTTTTGCCTTGCAGTTACAGCCCCCTCACCAGTAGGGGGTGCTGCAGCCCTCTCAGCACCCCTACTTCCAGCACTCCTGAATGCTCGCAAAAATTTTTGATGCTTAGACACATCAAAATCCTGCTGTACTTCCTCTGTCGCATATAGACTCAATAAAGCCTGGACTTTACTGTTGGTCTATTTGTTTGTGGTGTTTTTTAATTTCCTATGGACAGAACAAAAGTATCAAAGACATGGTAATTAAGTATTAAAGATTCCACTTGCTTCTGATGTGATTAACATGTTTTGTAAGCTAAGATTTGTTTCAGAAGATCTCACTCAAAGTGAGATAAGTAGATAATTTTTCTTTTTTTCTTTTTTTTTTTTTCAATTCCACACTAACATAGGAGAGTTTCCAGCCAACGAAACATGAATGCAGTCATTAATGCAGTTAATGATGACACATGGCTGGAACACTCTTAATGAGTAATTGAGTAGGAGGAGACACCAGTCACAATTGGGACAAAAGACACAATAAAAGGCCCCTGTTGCTCAGTAGCTAGATATTGGTGTCTGTGTGTTTGGGAATAATGGTGAATACAGGGGTTAGTTTAGTGCTTGTGGAGCTTTTACTTGTAAACAGTATATCTGCATCTCTACTACCTGTGAAATTGCCTTCTCAAGATCCTTGGCTTCCTGTAAAGCCTACTTTGCAGCTACAGATTCCTGGCCATGTTGACAAATGCCGAGTACAAGACTATGAAAGAGTTCCTTGTGGAGAACCTGGTATAAAAGCTACTCGATGCAATGCTATAAGCTGCTGTCTTGATGGCCAGGGGTGCTATTATGGGAAAACGGGTAAGCTTTGCATCCTATTTGACTTAACTGGGATAAAAATGATACTGACTTCTTGTTTCTCCTCCTTGGTGTTGCCAGTGACTGTCCAGTGTACCCTTGATGGCCAGTTTGTGTTGGTGGTGGCCAGAGACACAACACTTCCTAGGATAAGCCTGGACTCTATCAGCCTGTTGGGAGGAAACTCAGGACCCTGTAGTCCTGTTGACTCTAACAGAGCCTTTGCTATATACCAGTTCCCTGTAACTGCTTGTGGGACTACCATGAAGGTTTGTAAAATCCCCCCCCCCCCAAAAAAAGAAAAAAAGTGGCTTTAATTTTGCTTGCCATGTGTAGAAAGCATACACTCCACTCTGTCCAGGTACAAGCTGGTTATGTGATCTATGAAAACAGGATGTTTTCTACCTATGATGTTGGAGTTGGACCCCATGGCTCAATTACAAGAGACACTCACTATGAGTAAGCTAACTAAAACTTATGATAATGGATTCTTTAAGGCTTTTGCAGCTCTATTGTGTTCTTTTGTAGGCTTTACTTCCAGTGTAAATATTCAGGTGTTGGCTTTGGGACTCTAGCTATTGAACCTTCAGTCAATCATGATCTTCTGCCTGTTGTTGCTCCTGGGCCACTCCAAGTAGAACTAAGACTAGGAAAAGGTTCATGTGTCACAAAGGGTTGTGTAGAAGGTAAGCAACTTTGGATATTAGCAGGCAGTCTGAATTTGTCAAGAGTGTCAAGAACTGATTCTTGTCTCCCAACAGAACAAGTAGCCTATACCTCCTACTACAGTGTTCATGACTACCCTGTGATAAAGGTTCTGAGGGAGCCTGTGTATGTTGAGGTGCATATCACTGGGAGAACTGACCCAAATATTGTCCTGGTTTTGGGTGACTGCTGGGCAACTACTTCCCCTAACCCTTTTAGCCTTCCCCAATGGGACCTTTTGGTGAATGGGTATGTTTACATGTCTCGCTTACATAGTCCTGTTCCTCTACTTCACAGAAATGATAACCTTGTGTATTCTGTAGGTGTCCATACAAGGATGACCGCTATCTGTCCAAGCTGATACCAGTGACTGGGATGTCTGGACTTGCATACCCTTCTCATTACAGACGCTTTGTCCTGAAGATGTTTACATTTGTGGATCAGACCTCTGTGGCTCCACTGCATGAGATGGTAAAGAAATATATAAAATTGCACTTTTCTTTTTTTAAGGAAATTGGCTCTATTGCTTGGCTTCCCCCCCTTAGCTCTACATCCACTGCAGTACAGCTGTCTGTCTTCCAACTGCACAAGACTCTTGTGAACCAATGTGCACCAAAAGTAGGTAGACCTCTTAACACTACTTGCTTTCCTTCCCCCCCTCCCTTGACTGGCTTAGACTTTTTTTTTTTTCTCTCTTAGGAAGAGCTGTTGCTGCAGCAGGAGGGAGGTCTCCTGGTGCATCAGGAATAGTGTCTAGTGGAGGAGTGATCTTTATGCAAGTTTGAGTCTTTGAAAGTAAAGATACCATACTGTAGTTCTGTGGCTTGACTTATTTTATCTTGACCTTGTCCATGTTGGCTATGGACTTGTAAATGGGTAGTGTTCATCTATCCTTGAATACACTTGGTGCAACAGATTATGCACTGGTAAGTTGCATGTTTCTTTAACTCTGTGCAGCTTTTGATGCTGCACCTCATTCTTCAACATACTAGGTACTGGAGTGTCCAATCTTCTCCCAGAAGGGCCAGTGTGGGTGCAGGTATCATTCCAACTAAGCAGAAGCCTTCCTTTAAGTCTCAATTGACTGGTGAAAGTGGGTATGGTTCCTGGTCAGTTGGACTGCAACTATAATGGTGAAGGTTGGACACGTCTGGAATGGCTTTAGAATAATAAAAAAAAAAGGCTCTTAACTAGGTGTTTCCTGGAGGTGGCTTTTTTTTTTTAAATAAAGCTTAAGTCCCACTGCTGAGTAAATTGGTTACAGCCATGGTAGTGGTTTCATCTGCATGCTGAAGATGCATGCTCATCTTTCAGCAAAGCCCAAGGTGATGCTCTATTGATTGTAAGGCTTATTTCTCATTCACTGGCTGTTCAGTAACTTTAATTCTGACAAGACAATCTTGTGGTGCACAGGATACAACTGAAAGGCCATCATGTGCAGCAGTTATAAACTTGCTATGTGAAACTCATGATTATATTACTAGGATGGCATTTTTCTTTGAGCTATTTTTAAGAAAGGTCACAGATGTGGAGAAACCAGTTTATCTCTAGGTTAGTTTGAAACACAATCCAGCCACTAAGTTTGTAGAAGCCAGTGGATGGTTGGTGCTAGTCTCACTCCTGGGTAGTTAGGAGGTTGCATCAGGAAGGGCATCCAGTGTAAAACTTATGCTGGGTCACAAATTGGGTTTCCAAACCAGATTGGTGAAGGCCTGGGTTACTAATAACCACCAGTACTGTGGGCTAGCAGGGTGCTGGTGGAAACTAGGCAGTACAAAAGAGAAGGGGAAGGCATGTCCAGAGATGGCAGCAGGAAGGGTAGGGGTGTGGAGGAGAGTTAGAACACTGACTGGTAAAGGGAGAGAGCTGGGAGATGTGATGGTGGTTACTGTGTACGTATGAGACCAGGTGGAAGGGGAGCAAGGCCAGGAGCATCAGAGGTGGGTTCAAACTGTTCTACCATGGTGTGGATAGGAGAAATGGAGTAGGAGTTGTCCTGAAAGACTGTCAAGAGTGTTTTGGAAGTAGTGTCAGTGCCAAGTATGAAGCTGGAAGTTGAAGGTGTGGTGATTGTGGTCAGTGTATATGCCCCACAAGTTGCGTGTAAGATGGAAGAGAACTTCTGGATTGAGTTGGAGTGTCTACTTGGGGTAGAGTGGTGATTGGAGTGGATTTCAGTGGGCATGTTGGTGATGGGAATAGAGGTGATGGGTAGGTATGGTGTGGAGAGGAATGTGGAAGGACAGATGGTGGTAGACTTTGCAAAAAGGATAGTGTCAGTGTTTTCAAGAAGGGATGCTGCTCCAATCTCTCCTCAGAGCTGCTGCAGTAACAAAGATCCACTAGCAAAGTCTGACTTAAAATGACCTTCACTAAGAGGCCTTTTTTTAATATCAGGAATGGTTCAAGAGTTACTGTGCGCATGCATTAACTTTTCTTATTTTAACATGCAAAGTTACTAATTGCTTCACAAAGCTCATCCAGTACACCAGTTTTGGCTAGGTGTTTCTGGCAGGTGGCTCAGACTACCAGTAATTACATCCAGCAGTAGTTGTGGGTTTGTCCTTTAGTCTATCAAAGCATGACAAGTGAGCCAGCATTCATGTCAGGCTTGAAGCTAACCCTAGCCCCTTGGTTTTCCAGCAGTTTTCCTTACCAATGTTTGCTTCATAGATGATAAAATGGACTGCATAAAACTAATTTTGACCTCCCAAAATGAGATGAGGCACTGTTATCATTGCTGAGATGTGGCTGCATGAAGGCATTGTTAACTTTGCCATCCAGCTTCATGGGCTAGCTACATTCCAAGCAGACGATGGCTTTCTGCTTGCAGAGGTCCTAGCAGTCAGATGCAGACCTTTCTATCTCCCTAGAGAATTCACCTCTGATCATTATAGCAGTCAAGAAGCCCTAGGAAAGGGACCCAACCCAGAACACACTGGACAAATGAAGGTGATAATCATTGTGGCTGTTTATATCCCTCTTGGCACTATTGCAAATGCTAACTGTTACACTGATACTGGTGTAACCAAACATCAGATGATGCCATCTCAACTTCCTTCCAGCTCTCTCACTCCATCTGGACGAAGTTATGTTGTCATGCTGTTCATAGAGTTTAGCTTGGCATTCAAAAGTCATTCCACAGAGACTGGTAGGGAATCTGAGCCTACTGGGCATGAAGCCTTGCTACCCACACCATTGGCTCTGCTATTAAGACAGTCAGCAGTATGAAGTTCCTGGGGATGTACATGGCAGATGACTTCACCTGGGCCCTCAACAATCACCAAAAAACCCAGGCAGCAACTTCACTTCCTGCAGGGGCTGAAAGAGGCCAGCCTTAACTCTTCTCTCCTCCCCCCACACGCGTGTGCACACAACCAACCTTCTACTGGGGGACTACTGTGATATCCCCTCAGACTGGTAGGGAAGCTGAGCCTGCTGAGCATGAATGTCTCCCTTTGTAACTGGATCCTGGACTTCCTCACTGATGGGCCCCAATCTGTCAGCATGGCAACACCTCCAGGGTCTTCAGACTGAGCACCAGTGCACCCCAGGGTTGTGCTCGGCCCATTACTGTTCACCCTGCTAACACATGACTGTGCTGCCAAGCACAGTTCAAACCATATCAAGATTGCAGAGGACACAACAGTGGTGTAACAATGAGTCTGCATTTGGACAGCTGGTGGGTTTGTATCAAGATGGATAAACTTGTCTCTGAATGTTAAACAAAATAAATGGTTGACTTCAGGGGTAGCCTTGCCATGCACATTCCACACCATATCAAGGACCCTGCTGTTAAGGTGGCCAGCAGCATGAGATTCCTGTGGGCAGACAACCTAACCTGGACACACCACAACCATCACCAGAAAAGCCCAGCAGCACTTCCACTTCCTGTAGAGGCTGAAAAAGGCTCCTTCCACCTCCCATTCTTAGCATTGTCTACTAGGGGACCATCATGAGCATCTCCCTGTACATGAATCACTGTCTGGTATGGGAACTGCAATCAGTGGCATTGTAAGTCCCTGTAGGAGAGTTTGTGAGGACTCTTGAAAGGATTGTGTCCCCCATTGCTTACAGAACTGTAAAATAAACACCATGCTGTTTGCACAGCTGATAGTGGCAGACCCCTCCCATACCTGTTTTTCTGGCAAAGGGTTTTGGAGTATCCAAACCATATCTGCCAGAGCCTACAACTACTTCCCACAGGCTCTTCAGTGCCCCTTTCCTGTATCAAGAGCCTGAAAATGGACTGACTCACTTCTAGACTGTTTACATTGAACTGACAAGTGGTATAAAGTCACTTTACACTTTGGTCTTTTTGTTTCTCAGTGCTTGGTTTACATTGCACTGACTTTTTTTTTTTTTTTTAAACTGGTACAAAGTCATTTTAGGGTGTCGGTGATGTTGGGGTTGGCACTATTGCTTCACAGCAAGAAGGTTCTGGGGTTGAGCCTACTGGCTGACGGGGCCTTTCTGTGTGGAATTTGCATGTTTTGTGTGGGTTTACTCCAGGTGTTCCTATCTTCCCCTACAGGCCAGAGACATGCAGGCTAGGCTAATTGGTGGCTCTCAATTGACCATAGGTGTGAGTGTGAATTGTTTCTCCATGTGTTAGCCCTGCAGTGACTTGTCCAGGGTGTACCCCCACCTCTCGTGCATAGTCAGCTGCAATAGGCTCTTGCTTGCCTATGACCCTGCACAGGATAAGTGGTTATGGATGGTTGGACAAAGTCACTTTACACTCTGCATTGCATAATGTGTATTTACCTGTTGCTCATTTTGTATGACCTTCCTTTGATTTGTACTGGTTGGTTTGGTTTGTCCTTTTGTTGTACCACAGGTTCTCTTTTCATCCTCACTGTATACTTGTGTATGAACCTGCTGCCAATAAACATCCCTTGAGTGTATCCTTCAGTGAGTCTCTCGTTTATTTTATTTCATCACGCTTATCATTCAAAAAAGTCAAGCTATAAATTAGTGTTTTAAAGAAGAAAGCACAACTTTATTCATCACACTTGTGAAATTTCCTCTCTGCATTTAACCCATCTGAAGCAGTGAATGCACACATACCCAGAGCAGGGGCCAGCCATGCTAACAGTGCTCAGGGAGCAATCGGGAGTTAGGTGCCTCACTCAAGGGCACCTCAGCCCAAGGCTGTCCCATATTAACCTAACTGCGTGTCTTTGAACTGTGGGGGGGAAACCGGAGCACCTGGAGGAAATCCATGCGGACATGGGGAGAACATGCGAACTCCACACAGAAGGGCCCTTAGTGGCCACTGGGTTTAAACCCAGAACCTTCTTGCTGTGAGGCAACTGTGCTAACCACTAAATCACTGTGCCATTGATGTATGTGATGCATTTATTGGACATTTTATATTGCTAGATTGACACCATTTTGTTGTCACAAAATCCTCCACACTTATCAGACTCCTTGCACTTATCTAGCTTGACTATCATAGGTACTTTTAGATTTTTACGATAAGCCGATAAGTGACAGACGTGTAGCAAGCAAACAAATTTGAGAAGTCATTCATTACCATTTCAGTGACATTAGTTGTAATGTTCTGCCTCTTTGACGGGTCCACCAGTCATCAGAAGGAGATGCCTATGCATTAAGGCAGGATAGATGAATGTACTCTCCACTTAAGTGTGAATATTTTTTAAAGTGTGTTTGCAGAAACCATGGTATGCTATTTGAGCACATCTCTCCATCCAGGTCACCGGGGAAGCTGGTGCCAATCCCTCCTGACTTCAGGTGAGAGGCAGGTTGCCAATCTATTGCAGGGTTAAGACATTCATTTTCATGCACACATTTGTACCTATTGGTAATTTAGAGTAACCAGTTGACCTAATTGGTGTCTTTGGACTGTGGGAGGAAACTGGAGCACTGGGAGGAAACCCATGCAGCTATTGGAAGAACATGCAAACTCCATACAAAGGCCCCAGTGGCTGCCAGGTTCACATGCAGAATCTTCTTACTGTGAGGTGACAGTACTAACCACTGCACCACAACTCTACCCCATTCAAGTTCAATATTATAAAAAGAATTACATTACTGTTACAATTCATTTGTAGATATTAAAATCATGAAACTTCTGCAACAAGCAAAACTCTATTAGGATGAATATTGAGGGAAATGGAATAAATTTCACTTGCAGGCTACACAATCACAAACGTCAAAAAAAAAAAAATCCAGTGTTCCTGCACACAGGCATCTGTGCATGTGAGGAAGTCAGGAGCAGGTGTTTGTGTTGATCAGATCAGCATGGCCTTATGGGTAAAAAGATTATGGTGGGAAATTTCTATCATCAGAGGTTGTGGACCTGCAACTTGGAGACACGTGGAAATGCAACAAAATTCATTCATTCATCTTGGACCCAGAAAATGGTAAATATATATTTAAAAAGAAATACTTGTTTCGTGACTTTCGTGCAGTAATAAATATTGCTACTAGTTGAAGAATGGCATTTAGCGAATGATTTTGGTTTGTCCCTATGGAATGCCAAATGTCAAGTCAACTTTATTTGTATTGCGCTTTTAACAATAAACATTGTCACAAAGCAGCTTTACAGAATTTGAACGACTTTAAAACGTGAGCTAATTTTATCCCTGATCTATTCCCAATGGACCATGTCTAGTTGGGTGTCCACATTAAACACATCAAAATTGACTTAAGATGACAAATACCCTGTTAACACAATTTTGAACAACTTTGTGTTTAAAATATGGTACGACCACTTCATCAGTTTCTGAAGAGAAACCCTACATAGCCATTGTAAAAGAGAAAACAATTCCCCACTCAACCTACCTTGTATGAATTGAGGTTAATAAATAATATTGAGTGAACTGGGCTGAAGAAATATTCATTTTCGTTGACATTAACAGCTGCGTGCTACTGGTTGCTTATTGTGAAAAAAAATGTTTGTGTACAATGTCTCAATCGACATTCGTTACCTTGCCCGCAACGGAGTCAGTGGGGCGAGGTATTTGTAGTCAGTGCAGTGTGTCTGTTTTGTTAACACTCTAGTGTCTAGATGGTTGTACCAATTGACTTCAGATTTTCAGGGTAGGTGGGCAATGGTCTGTAGATTACCCTCAAAATTTAATCAGGTCAAGGTCAAAGTGATTGGGAAGTCAATCTTTTTTGCGATAACTTTCTTCAAATTCATCATTTTGACTTCAACCCAAAACCAAAATGTGCATCTTTCACTTCTGCTTCCAACCATATGCTGCATGATGGGGTAGCTTGGACAGTCCCCATTGTGGTTGGGGGTTAAAGTTAGGGGGGTCAAGGTCATCGGTCAAAATAACATTTTCTATTATAACTCAAAAATGGTTGCCAATAGACAATGAGCGTATAGGAACTCCCATGTGGCCTTTCATTTGGCACCATGATTTTTGACCTTGAGTGACCTTGAAAGGTCAAAATCAAGGTCATGGGTTTTCAGAGGGCTATAACTTTTAAAATGGTTAATGATAGCCAGATGCTTACCATTATCAACATATAAGAAGTCCCATATGGACTTTCAGTTGCTGCCATGACCTTTGACCTTGAAGGACTTTGAAATGTCAAACTCAAGGTCATAAGACTATAACCTGACAGCTGATGATTGAGAAATATTACCGTTATCAACATATAGGTATAAAATAAGTGCTGCCGGGCAAGGTTTGTTTTGCCTGGCAACACTTGCTTAATATGTAGTGGATATATTCATTTAATATATCCACTTAAGTGCCCACTGGGTGGCAGTATCGGAGCACAAATTGCAAACAGCTGAATTATTTTTTTTTTTGAGCAGATTGACAAATTGTTTTGCAAGCCATTGATTTAGACACCAGAGTTCAAAATTACCTGTTCAAATTGACCCACCTTGCACAAATGGACTGTCCTAAATACATCACAGTTGCATATAAGACGCATGATGAGTATGTAGCCCAAACGTACCCACTAGCAAGAGCCTGCATGGCCACAACCAAGGCATACCTACCAGTCCTACTAAGTCAAAATGGGGCCCAAAGCAGCCCCCAAGTCAAAAAATGGGTGGGTATGTTGATGCCAACCAATAGCATGGTTAATGATCCATTACCTTAATGATCCAAACACCTTAAGATATACAAAATGGACATGCTAACAGGATATTTTCTGATGTCAAATTTGATGTCAATGCAGACCCTGAACTAGACATTATAGTCCACTCAGTGTTCCATATTCGTCTGTATTTATTGTGATTTATTCCATGGCTTTGTTGGATACTCTATTCTGATAGGTCACTGTAGAATACCATAAGTGACCTGTTATTTTTGTATCACAGACTGCTGCTATGGACTGTCATTATTTTATTTATTCTTTTTAAATTGACATAGTTATCCCTATGATAAATTTTCCCAAGTGTGAAACCCCAGCCTCCAAAACAGATGTTTTAACCTAAACCAATGAATCCACTAATCAGGCTCCAAATATTTTGCTTGTTTAGAAGAAGAAATATTTTTTTTTCTTTTAAGGTGGTATGGTATGGCTAATATCTTCAGTCATATGAATGAGAATGCATGCAAGTATTCTTGGAGGTTAAATACCATCATTCACTAACTTTAGTGAATAAATAAGCTTTCAGTGAAATTCCTTATCTTTTCACAAAACTGCAACTAACTTTGAGTATCCACTAATTTTGAGGATTTATTTCTGCTTGCGTTTGTTTGGGTGATGTGCTAATATCCTAATTATGTCTCCAAATTCACTGGTAAGAAACAAAACTCCATATCTGCTAAATTTGTTGACACTTAAGTTTTAGATTATCAATACACCTAAAGACAGAATTAATTGGATGATCATTTTAATATTTTGAAAATAATCACAGAAACATCGTTGCTCCATTTATGGGTTTTATTTCCTGAAAATATTTTACTGACCCTTCAAATTGTCATTGACATTGCCACATATAATTTAAAAAATGCTTTAAAAAGGGTGCTAATATTTCATATAAAAACACATTATATATCCAGAGGGGACTCAATCTGGAATGGGATGTTCAACAAGCACACATGTCAGGTGTCCATATGTGTGTATTCCAATAAAAAAAAAAAAAGAACATCAGTGGTTACAAATTATGAATTTACAAATTAAATGTTTTTTTACATTTGAAATTCATAGTACAGATATAAGAGACAGGAGGTACATTTGTAAAAAAAAAAAAATGCCCACATTATTTTTTAAGACAGCACAATTACACCATTAGGCAATTTAAAATATAGCATAATCCATAATTATGTTGATTGTATTGTACAAATAATGGAATGATTGTAAAAGATAAAGAAAATAAATAGAAAACTGGAGAGGGATGACAAATGTGGGTGATCGTGTACAGTAAAATAGTAATAAAACCTGAGTTGTTGTAATGTGCAATACCCGTTTTGCATCCCTCACCCCTGCCAATTGTTCGTCGATCTACAATCTCGCCACAGTACTTAATTTTATGCAGACTATATTCTACTAATGCTGGAATGATTATGAAAGGCTGTAAAGCATTATAAAAATAGAGAAATTGAGTGGCATGACAGATGTGGGTGAAAAAGAGGGTGGTTCACACCCTAGACAATTTTCTTTCAAACCGGAGGTATTTGATCTGTAATTTGTCACACACCATCAATGAAGAGGTTTTAAATGCTGCCCTGAGCTGTTAGGCTGTGGTCAGGTCCTCCATGACATCAGGTGCATGTTTATTCAAGGCATCAACCAGAAGCTGAGCAGCTCTTTTGCTGGTTGTGTACTCCAGAACTCTCCTCATCTTGGCCTGCTCTGTCGGCAGAGCTCGCACATTTGCTGCCAGTTCATTCCTGAAGTTGAGGTCATCAACAATTCCATCAACATTTTTCACTTTATCAATTAGGTTACCCCAGTTCTTCTTTAAAAATGCCAGATTATCTGGAGTATGTAAAGGGGAGAAAGAAGTGGAGAGACGGAGGGAATTAGAAAAAGGCTTATTGTAGCTACAGAAGTTCTTCATCTGTGCATTTTGGTTTTAGCTCATGGAAGGTAAGGAGTTACCTGCAGCTTGAGTGACGTTACTGCTGTTTGTCTTGTCTGCAAGAGCAAAAAGGACACGAAGAAAGTGATCAACTTCATATGAGAGACAGAAAAAGAGAGACAGACAGAAAGAGAGAGAGGCAGACAGACAGACAGAGAGAGAGACAGACAGAGAGAGACACACATACAGAGAGAGAAAGAGACAGACACACACAGACAAAGGGAGAGAGACAGAGAGAGGCAGAGGCAGCAAAAGAGACAGAGAGAGAGAGACAGACAGACAGAGGGGGAGACAGACAGAGAGGGACAGAGAGAGCGCGATGGAGACAGAGGGAGGCAGAGAGAGAGAGGGGGAGAGGGAGGCAGAGAGAGAGAGGGGGAGGGAGGCAGAGAGAGAGAGAGAGAGAGAGAGAGGGGGGAGGCAGGCAGACAGACAGAGAGAGAGGGGGGAGGCAGGCAGACAGAGAAAGACAGACAAAGGGAGAGAGAAAGAGAGAGGCAGAGGCAGCAAAAGAGACAGACAGAGAGAGGGAGACAGACAGACAGAGAGAGAGAGACAGACAGACAGAGGGGGAGACAGACGGAGAGGGAGAGAGAGAGAGCGCGAGGGAGACAGACAGAGGGAGAGAGAGAGAGGGAGGGAGGGAGGGAGGGAGGGAGGGAGAGAGAGAGAGAGACAGACAGACAGACAGACAGAGTGCGCGCGAGGGAGACAGAGAGAGACAGACAGAGAGAGGGGGAGGCAGGCAGACAGAG
>JANZLB010000028.1:55808232-55818643 GCA_026167865.1 Notarius quadriscutis
CTATCACAAATGACTCCCGAAATCCTTCTCCAACTGCTCCACCCTGCCTGCACTCTCTTTCTCACCTCACTATCGCAACCCCCATTTTCCTGCACAGTTGACCCCTGTTATAGACACCATTATATGACAAAACAAAATGACAAAATTTTAAATAAAGTCGAAGTTAGTTCTGTTATGAGACAGATTTTTTTTGTGATGCACTGGAGAGAATAACTGAAAAGAATCCTGTGAAAAATTATTGTGCTGGATCACTGATGCTTTGACGGCATTAGGCCGCTTATGATGATTGATGGCATCATGAATTTTGCGAATTACCAGGATATTTCTACACAATAACTTGATTGCCTCTGTCATGGTTCGTAGTAACAAGCCAAACATCAATGCAGCATTGATTAAAGCAATGGAAAATCAATGATTTGCAATGATCATCTGGGTCTTTGATATTGAACAGAATAACTGTCTCAAATGAAAAGGGAAGTCTACAGGGACAACAATGTAAAGGAGGTGGGCCAAGAACCCTCTACGACCTAGTCATTTTTTATTTTCTCATAAACAGGCATTATTAAATATAACATTTGATTCTGAAACCACTTTTTTAATGAAAAAAGCAATTTGTAGTTTAAAAAAAGGTTTGAGTACATATTGTGTATGCTTGAGCAAAAGGTATTTTATGTATTCATTTTTGCTCATTTTCATGAAAGGTACCAATAATTAGAAACTATACACTAAGCAGCCACTTTATTTGGTACACCCATCCACCTGCTGTTTTATGCAGTTCTCTAATCAGCCGACCTCTTGACAGCAGCACAATGCATCAAATCATGCTGATACAAATCAAGAGCTTCAGTTACTGTTCACTTCAAACATCAGAATGGAAAAAACTGTGATCTCAAAGTGTGACTTTCTTTCACTGTGGCGTGGGTGTTGGTTTGAGCCAGATGGACTGGTTTGAGTATTTCAGAAACTGCTCATCTCCTGGGGCTTTCACAAAAACAACAGTTTCTAGAGTTGACACAGAATGGTGCAGAAAACAAAAAAACACTGAGTGAGCAAGGTCAGAGGAAAATGGCCAGATTGGTTCGAGCTGCCTGGAAGGATATAGTAACTCATAGTAACTCTTTACAACCGTGGTGAGCAGAAAAGCATCCCAGCATGCAACAGCAGAAAACCACATCGGGTTCCACTCCTGACAGCCAAGAACATGAATCTTAGAATCAAGTCTATGTGACTACATCCTCAGTCGGGGGTGTTTTTACGCCACGTACTCCCAAGTATGAACCCATTCTTATAAAGACCAACACCAGCACTGATGCCAGATCCTTGTGAGTGGAAAAGAGTGATATGGGTACGCAGTAGATTCCAGTCGTACACCCTACTGTAATAAAGAGCTCAAAAGTGAGGCCTGGTCCAATTGGAAAAAATTCAATCAGCAATATTCCCAGTGATTCAAACATCTGTGCTCCCAGCACAGGATCAGCTCAATGAGACAGAAATCCACAATGTACGCATTGTAATTTGTTCATGTAGCACAAAAAAGGCCTGTGTAAAACCTCCACCTCCTCTGAATTCCTGCGCCTTAAAAAAGAAACACAGTGAGATACTGTACATCGCATAGCATGCCACCTCTCGTGGCTGACAGGACAAAGCCTTAAACTGTTGATAAACTGTTGATAAAGTAGCACTTCCCACCTATGATGACGCAGTCAGTGCAGATAGCAGGATGTGTCAGATATATTGACCATCGAGGCCCATCAAGTGTGAACAAGTAGACTTTCTATTGGGATTGTGTGTGAGTGTGGGACAGAGTATTCAAGAGTGCTGGGAAATATGGGGGTAAAAGGTGAAAGTCGGACAAGGGTGTGGATGCAAGAGCGTTAAAAACGAACAAGTTAATGGACAGGAACAGTAATATATCTTGATGCATAGTAGGCTCGGCAAGTTGGATCATATTAGCTGTTCCATTCAAACCCACCCCCAGAAATCTCTTCCAAGGGAATTAATAAACATTTCAACTTTTTTTTTTTTTGAGAATGCATAATGTGTAGAACTCACTTCATTCTGTGCTCGCATAATCTTGAAAATTAATCCACGAATGGAATTCCTTTTCATCACTGGGTGCCTTGCCTTGCTATCTAAATCCTAACCACACTTTCTTCAGACCACCAAGAAGGTTTTCCAGAACCTTTCCAAGTGTTCAGCATGCTGTTTTCATTAAACACTTCCCTCATACCGCAGCCTGAATTTGGCCATTGTCCCCTCAGCACTGAGAATGTTCCTGGTTTCACGTCTCCTGATTCTGAAAGATGCTCAATCTCTATCGGAAGACTTCAGGTACAGTTTTTCACATCAATCTGTGGAAGATCTACCTGCTCAAGGAAAACAGATTCACAGAAACAGTGCTGTGAAATGTGTATTCTCAGAACGCATTTCCTCCACATCTGCTCCAAATCACTTGGCCAGTGACATCCATTAAAGGATATTATTGGTGCATGCACTCTTCAGGACATCTGCATTCTTTCAAAACACTTGATGCTAAGAATGCATTTGGACACATACCTAAAAGAATGAGAATGCCTTGTTTTTCTGTACTGTCCCATGAAAGCCAGATTTTTATACCAATTTTAGATCTTTAATATCACCAGGAACCATCACCAAGACATCTGCAGTCCGACAAACCCATAAACCTGAATTCAACATGTTCCTACTAAAAACTTCCTGTGCCTCTGGCAAGCAGGAGACAAGCAGATCATAATCACAAGACCCATGACTGAAGGAGAAATTGAAAAAAAATGTCTGTGGACAATACAGCATGACCGTTGTAATTGCAGATATGTGACATCGAGTGCTGAAGAGATTTAGAGAATAAGCTGGAGATACTAAAAGAGGATCATGTGAACACTGAAGGAAATTTATCAGATTTGATTATAGATTAAGGTCTTGAACTAAATTGCCTTCGCTTTACAAACTTAGACTCTTGTCTGGAAAGTGTATAATGTCCATGCATGATGTTATGGAACACAGGATTCCAGTACAATAACTAACGATACTGTTTTACTGTTTCGCATGCCCTTTAGTCACACTTTTTTTTTTCCCAGGAATGCATTCATACATGTCCCCAATGCCCCTGCCGGATAGACATTCCAACATTTCAACTCTTCGAACACCCAATAACCACAAGAGAATCATGATAGAGGGCATAAAATTTCCCACTCCATGACTGCACCTTACAAACCTAACTATTTGCACATTCATGATTTTATTCCAACTAATTAAAGATGACCCAATTAAAAGTCATGACCCTTAAAGTATACACAATTATACTAAAGGAAAATTAAGCTCATTTTGAAGAAAGAAACTGCATGATGGAAGTATTCACATGGAAAGACAGACATCAACAAGAACATGCGAAGGTTTAGTAGTGCTGTGCCATGCATAGTGGAACACCAGGAAGTGAAAATGAAATAAAGCACAGATCACCCTGTTGCCTTCCATCTCCCCTTCTACACCCACACCACCATGCATGTACATCTGTCTCAAGACCACACAACAGTCAAGCATGCAAACCAATTAACAAAAAAAGACGAATAAACAAAAAAACACCTTGAAACAGGTGAATGACACAACCCACAAACAGGTGGCCGCTGGTTCAGAATGCATCTCTTCAGTGGGCTGAAAAGAGAGATGGCATTCTAACCCGCCTTTACCTTTCTGGGTACAAACGGACAAGCACTGACTGCCATCATCACTCTCCTCAGGGAGTGAGCTGCATTCCACTGGGAGGCGTCTGTCCTGCAGGAGTGTCCAGCAGCTGTCGATCAGGAGCTCGCAGAAGCTGCGGCATGGCATCTGTGGGGGTAGGCCTGGCACCCCACAGCGTGGCATTGCTAGCAAACAGAAAAACCACTCCACTGCATGGTGGCAGCCTGACTGAATGAGAAAAGCCCACTCACCCAGAAGTGCCTGCACATCCTCCACACTGCTCTGGTTAAGAAAGTTGGGTACTGTGAAACTACCGGTATTCAGACCATAGCAAAATGGAAAATCAGACTCAACCAACACACAGCGTGGGGATTCAGTGGCATGTGTCTCCCTAGCAAAGAAAGAGCGATCGCTTTCTACGGTTAGTAAATCGTTTGAGACAGAGTATTCATGAGAATACTGTGTCGTGTTATTAAGATCAGCATGCCAACCAGAGCTGTTGCTATTTGATGTGTTTCTATAACCACTGACACTTTCAGAAGAAATGTTTATGCTTATGTTTAACTGACTCGTAATGGGGTCACCAGGTGAACCAGCAACTTTGCCAATGAGTTCATCCGTTTCAGAGAGATCCGCTTTGGTTGCATTCTTCTCCAGCTCAGTATCCTCTGCAAGAACATGGATATTATCCTCACCAATAGACAAATTGGCTTGAACTTTGTTGATTTCCTGGTTTTCCCCCAGAGGGGACCAAGTGGCAGGCTTAACAGTAGGCTCAGATTCAGGTTCAACCCCAGACCCAGAAAGAGACCATGATCCAGATCCAGATCCAGAGCCAGTCTCTAACCCAGAACCATGTTCTACCTCTGCATTTGATTGCTCATTCCAGGCTGAATCAACTCTAGATCGCCCTCCACTCCCCAACTCCTCACCCTTAGCAAGGACATCCACATTGGTAGCACCTGTGCCTTCTGTACTCAGGGATTCTCTTGTAGGTACTGTTGTTGGAAGAGTTGTGCCCAAAGTAGTCACATAGGCTGGTGTCTGAGTGCTCTTGCTGTTGTCCTTTGAGCTATCGAACCAAAACCATCCATGTGAGTGCCCAATGCACAGACCCACCAGCACACCAAGCCACAGTCCAACCGAAGACATCTTGTCCAACATCTGATCTTTCAGCAGTTCACACAGGGTCTTGCAGCAGGCATGCCCACAGTCAGTAATCCACTCTTACTCACCCTGGAGTCACGACACTCAGCCCCTCAAAGCAGGGAGAAAAAGTAGAGAGGAGGAGTAAACTATTCAGTGTGTGGGGGGCTGGTTCCTTATTGGGCTGAGCTTGGGACTTTTCCCTCCCACATCCCCTCCTCCTTCTTTTGTCTCTGTAGTGATACAGTGTGTCTGCTGATAGATAATCTTGCCAAAAAATGCCTGTGAGGCTTCCTTTTGTGAGTACTGGTGATTTGAGCAAACGGGACAAATGCCTCCCTGATGGAATTTTTTTCCACTTTATAGGAGGCATGGACATTCCACAATCTACCCCCTTGCCATTTAAATGGACTGTGCAAAATTAAACACTTCTGACTCTTAAGATTAAGGATAAATTACTGTAGAAACCCGTATTTGTGGTTTCGAAAACAGGTTGGCACTATTGGATCAGTCCGAATTACATTTGAGTCATTTTTGAGAGTATATCCTGTAAAATCATCTTTTTTTTAAAATCTGACAGCACTGAATATCCATCAGCTTTCCCATTCCCCTTGAAATACTAGATTCACACAATAGAGCAAATTTTACGAACAAGGCATATCCTTTACAATGGCCAAGAAGAAAAAAAAAATTTTTTTTAAGTCCTAACCAATCATATGTATCATAATACAGATGAGAATTCCTGCCTTATTTTCTTACCTCGAATCATGCAGGATATATTATTTATATTTCTTTTTCTCTTGCTCTCTGGTCAATGTAAGCAGTGCTCTTTGGCTCTACCTTGCAATTACTTTTCCACCCCCAACTCTCTATTCCATGCAAGGAGTAGTTAAATAGTGATCCAGGACTCACTCTCCTGTTCAGACTGGTACAAACAAGTCCATAAGATCTGGTGAGAGGATACACATTAATGGAAGTCGTGAGCTACAGAATTATTTCAAGACAAACAGTTAGTTTGTTTTTCCATCTGCCTGTAGAGGAAATAAACTCGTGCGGAGTTTGTCTTCAAATGCATAAAAGGTTACAGAATTCAAGGATTTATTTGCACAGAGGAATTCAAGCCATGAACGTAGAAGAAATGGAGACATAATTCTCCCAAGTCCAGAAATGAACTATACAAGGAACTCCATACGATACAGAGGAGCAATATTGTGGAATGGTCTATCTAGCAAGGAATCAACAGCCAATAACTTAAAGCTAGATGGCTGTTCAATTTAATAAAATCAATAAAATTTAGTTCCCTCTGAAACTTGGTCAGAATGATGTATGTTTATTTCTCTAATATCTCACAAAATATCAGGCCATTCTGTGACCGGGAACATATCTAATTTGAGGGGATTCCATCGCAAATAAGATCGCCCAGTTCGTGCAGTCAAGCAAACAGACGAAGTGCATGTGTGCATGCGTAAGTTTACCTTTGATCATCCCACCGTGTCCAATGATCACCGATATTCATTAGTTTGGTCCTGTGTTTCCTTTCCTTTGCAAAACAGCATCTTTTCTTTTCGCTTTCGGTTACTGTAGTCGGTCTTCCACATTTCATTCGCACACTCACATCCTCCATTTTTCTCTCCTGTTTCAAATTTGTATCCCAAAATGCCTTGCACAAATGGGGAAAGCCCACCACGTGATGTGTGATGGATGATGTAGTATCTTGAATTGCGTCATGGTGAAGCAGGAAAAAATAGCAGAGAATTTAGGGCCACGTGGCCCTAAATTCATTAATTGTTCTATTAAAAAAAAACTAATAAAATTGGAAGTCTGTGATTTTTAATTCAGTAGCTTTCGGTCCACTAAACAAAAATAATTGGGTGTCGGGGAAAATTCTTTTTATGGCCTACACTTGAAAAATCTGAAAGGCAGTCTACCTTTAAATTAGACCAACAATTTTGGCCTAGAATGTACTTTTACCAGCATGTGGAGTAACAGTGTTTTTACTGTTGGAAACAAATCTTTTTCCTTGTGCCCCACTTTGCAGCATGTTGATGGCAGCTTCTCAGTGAAGCCTCTAAAGCAGAAACAAATTGTGAGTATAATTTTTTTGAAGAAGGCTGAAAAACATTCATTATGTGAGATTAAATACCATAGTTTTTGTTTTGCTTTTTTCCCCCCTTCCCTTGACGATGTTATTGCTATCTGTTTACAGGTGGATCGGGTTAGTTACCTGCTCCAAGAGATCTATGGCATTGAAAATAAGAACAACCAGGAGACAAAGGTGGATATAATCTACACAGTATACTGTTTGTTAATCGTTATTAAAATACTGGCCTTTGCAGTACTGATACTGCAGAGGGCTGAATAAACCAAACACTTGAACAAAGAAAATAAAATTGAGTTTATGAGCATTATCTGACCTTGGGTGTTAGAAACATGCTTTTATAACTTAAACACAAATAATGGAAAAATAATAAATGTTGTGAGGTATATAAACCCCTTCAGTGTGGTACAAAGAGATATGCGGGCAACCTGGATGCAAAAAGATCCGAGTAGCCTAGCAACCTGATGATACTTTTATAATCTGACTGAAGAATCTGTCAAGACTGTTATTTTGAAATCGAACTGATATTAGCTAAAATGTTATCCACTTATTGTTATGAATTAGCACTACAGACAGAGTGTGCTATTCAGCTAAACTAATGTTTGCAAATGATGTAACTCTGGAAGATCCTTATGGCTTGGGGTCAGTGGCTAAATGATGCTAAGTGGTGATTGAGCCTGCGATGACTGGACATGTACACACATCTCATTGAAACTTGGGGCTTTTATACTAGAGAGAAATTTAAGGCAGACAGTCCTGATGTGAGTACTAAAGTTTCTGTCTAATTCCTTCCTCCAGCCTTCTGATGATGAGAACAGTGACAACAGTAACGAGTGTGTGGTGTGTCTGTCAGACCTACGGGACACACTCATCCTGCCTTGTAGACATCTGTGTCTTTGTAACTCGTGTGCAGATACACTACGCTACCAGGCCAACAACTGCCCCATCTGCAGACTACGTATGTCCTAGCTAGGCTGTTTACTTGTGCTTAAGTATTTGGTCCATACTTGTGTGTAAGTGACTGTGGATTAATACAGTTTGGGAAACGTGTGTGTGGTGTGTAGCATTTCGTGCCCTGCTGCAGATCAGAGCAGTGAGGAAGAAGCCTGGTGCGCTCTCCCCCGTCTCCTTCAGCCCTGTTCTGGCTCAGAGCATGGACCATGATGAGCACTCGGTACGTCTCTGACCCCATTGGGTTTAACTTTTATTACATGCTTGAAAGAGTAGTACTACAGAAGTAATAGAATTTCTGCAGATGTGAGCTTCACCAGCCCTGGATCAAGATAACGCAAGGTTTTTTTTCTTTTTAAACCTCAGAGCTCTGACTCTGTTCCCCCTGGCTTTGAGCCCATTTCCCTGTTGGAGGCTCTCAATGGCCTCACTGCCATGTCCCCTGGTGTGCCATCAGCCCCTCTGTACGATGAGATCAACTTTTCAGGCAGCCTGAGTGGGGACAGCAGGCAGCTGAGCTCTCCTGAGCACTCTGGAGAAAGCAGCCTTCAAAAGGGCAAAGTCAGCAAGTCACCCGACAGGTACAGACCTGCCAGTGCCGCTGCTATTTAAAGCTGTACTATACTGCACCCCAAAATGTTACTAATAATGCCTTGAAGAACTTTCCTGTGCATTGTATAATCACAAAGTAAAGGAATGAGGAGTCTGTGAAAGCGTGCAGGATCTAAATCTGTTGGTTAAGCTGTTCTCTGACTCTCCATAGCACGCTACGCTCACCTTCGTCACCTATTCAGGAGGAGGATGAGGAGAAGCTGTCGGAGATGTCTGATGCACAGGCCCACACCCTGCTGTCCAGCAGTCCAGCTCCGACCGAGGTCAGCTTCTTGATCCAGTAGGTGCTATTTTCTCTGTTTTGTAGTCCCTCTCACACTCACTCTTTCTCACCCTCTCATTTGTAGGGTACTGGGGCAGAGGACGCGCCTGACTCTCTATCTCCAGAAGACGGTTAGTGCCAAGAAAATCTTCTGCAAAAAAGAAAGTCAAAGCTAAAAATGGCACAGATCTGATATTCTGTGTTGATAACCAGCTGATATCAGATGAAAATCTTGGATTATGTATAGAAAGGAAAAAAGAAAGGAGTGTGATCCAATTCCATAAACAGCATGAAATATTATAGAACTGCTTGTAACACAACATAATGTAATGTAAACCAGGTCACGTTTTGAAAAACAAAAAAGTTGCCACCCTATAAGTGTTTTTATAAATTTAAAATCCTAACAAAATGTGGCCTTTTATACCACAGTGCTGTTTAGTTCTCTGATCTGGATGGCCAGAAAGTGTTTTGTTCTGAATAATTTTCTATATCTGATGGTAGTGCAGGCTACAAGACAAATCAGTGGTTTATGTTAATGCACTTGTAATATGGCTATACTTTACACAGTATTAGAGGTATAAGGGGGAAACACAGTGTGAGACGTTGTGCTGTGTCTGTCCTCTTGACTAAATTTATCTGGCTAAGCTGATGAGAGTGCAGTGCCACAGAGGCATTAAAGCAGCATTATGTGAGAATTAGTTTTTTGTTTTTTTTTTGCTCATAGGCTTCCCCTACAGTTGCAGCATGTAATTCATTTTTACCCCACTGTTGTAAACACAAATTGGGCTTTGAGCTCCACTCATGGACAGCTGGATGCGTGCTTTGGATGACAACCTGAAAGATACAGAGCCGCAGAAGCCAAAGAACCATGTTATGACCAGGTAGAATAATCTTAAACGGTTTTACACAAATATGACGGCATAGTTTTATTATCCCCCCGCTGGCCGAAAGGCCCGAAGGTGGATTATGTCATGGTGATGTCCGTCCCTTCCTCCCTCCTGGGAAGGGTGCTCACCTTCTGAAATCAACTCCTCTCATAATTTTTTGGAGGAATTTCACAAAACTTGACAGGATTCTTTGTTATATGTTGGTAATATGCATATTATAATTTCGTCAAATTGGGTCACATTTTACCAGCGTTTACAGCCCTTGATTAACAAAATTATAATTTGACAATTTCATGAGGGTGTGTTTTCCTTCTGAAATCAACTCTCTCACATTTTGTGGAGGAATTTCACGAAACTTGGCAAAAGGCATTCTTGTATGTTGGTAATATGCATATTGTAATTGCGTTAAATTCGGTCACGTTTTACCAGAGTTACAGCCCTTGATTAACAACCTTGTACCTTCACAATTTCATGAAAGTGTGCTCACCTTCTGACATCAACTCCTCTCACAGTTTGCAGACGAATTTCTCAAAGCTTGGGAAACTTCCTCTCTGCATTTAACCCATCTGAAGCAGTGAACACACAGATGAGCAATGAGCACACACAAATACCCAGAGCAGTGGGCAGCCATGCTAACAGCACCCGGGAAGCAGTCGGGAGTTAGGTGCCTCGTTCAAGAGCACCTCAGCCCAAGGCCGTCCCATATTAACCTAACTGCATGTCTTTGGACTGTGGGGGAAACCGGAGCACCCGGAG
>JANZLB010000028.1:56333526-56345274 GCA_026167865.1 Notarius quadriscutis
TAGTCAGCTGGGATAGGCTCCAGCTTGCCTGCGACCCTGTAGAACAGGATAAAGCGGCTACAGATGATGAGATGAAATGAGCAGCCTAATTTAAACCACAGCAACATTGAACAGGCAGTTACTAAGGATGAATGAATGAGGCTTGTAAATGTATCATAGTGTAAGTTCATGTTAATGATTGTGCTCTGTTGTAGTCATGTGGATCTCAGTCCAATGTACACCTCTATTTAGAACTGTTTATTCTGAATAATGTTTTCATATTCAATTACATCCCTTAACAAATGAACAGAATAAATCTTAACCAACATAGTCTTTATGTACTTTATTTGGGCCAATTATTTCGCATTTCAACAGCATCACCATTATTTCTTCAAACACAAATGTCTCATGAAATGAGACCTTTCCTAATGTATATCCACAGTCCTCTACACTTCTCTTCCTTCTTCTCTTCTAAATCACTAAAAATAAGAGCAATAAAGACAGCTGGCAGGCAAAGAGTCATCATGTGGCACCACATGTTGCAAATCTTTTCCTTTGGAAGCTGATGACAAGCAGGCACTTGTGTTCCATGAATGGAGTGACGTATGGAGAGGGGTGGGGGGGAGAGAACTCAGGCCCAAAAAAACACAGAGAGGCAGCCATGGGATAATTTTTTCCATATGCATCATTTTGATGACATGACAGTATTGGAACTGAGCCAGTATAACTTGTAATCTCACCTTGGCATGCCATGTTAGTAGTTCATCTGTAAATTCATTTATGGCAGGTAGGATGCTCTGCAAAGATATCACACAAACATGTGGCAGCTGTGGTGCTGCATCATAAACACTGTAAAATAAATATTTATCTTACAAACAAAACCAGGTTTTGAATGTCAAATCTACAATTGCATAATAAACTGACCCATCTCAAACCCTTCTTTATGTTTATCATGATTCTAGCACCTTCGCAGGCACACTGTCATTCCCAGGAGGTATGTTTTCATTTAGAATCTCGACATGTTATGAAAAGATGTGCCTAAGCAGGAATTTTTCAGTTTATGTCTATATGGTAGAGAGATATTACAGAAGACAAGCTGGTTCATGCATTTATTGGCTGGACCCACATTTGGACCTCCCATCCTCCATTTGACGACTCCTGGTGCTAATGTAAAGTCTGAGTTATGCAGATTGTTCAACTATGACTAATGTTCAAATACTACTTTTACCTTTTTGCTATTGAATAACTATCAGTCTGAGTAACAACCTTCAATTTTTTGCTCGTCTTGCTGTCATCTGTTTAAGTAACTAAAGAATTGAAAACATTGCTATTAACTTTAACCTGAAATGTATATATCTAGAATCAGAAACCTATCTAATATATGTTATATTTTCAATTTGTCAGAAAATATACAAATAAGTAATATGCAATCTGATGGAACTGTAATGTTGGCAAAACCTCTCCTGTGGTAAGTAAAATATTTATGAGTTCTATTTCTGTCTCTATTTTTGGACCAGGCAATAAACAAGTTGAAGCTGCTCATACAAGTCAGAAGGAAATATGGATCAGAATATTTGTCTGTGAAAGCTGGCAGAAGGATGACTGTAAATTCACATCTGTTCAGTGATATACTGTACTGTACATGTGAATCAGAGGTGAAATTGGATCCCATGTGCTGTGTTGAGTCTAAGCCCAGAATTTCACAGTTTTGAAGACATCAAAGCCGCTATTCACTGGCAGTCAAGAACTGTGTTAAGCTAATTTTAGCTCTCACTCTGCTCAGCTATCGTTGCTATTTCCAAATCTACACACTATCCCCACATTGACACTTAGTCCCTGTTGCCAGCCTGAGAGTTCTTGGATAATCTTTCAAGTGCAATTTGTGTTATCACATATTTAATTTACACTTCAAGCCTTGTGATATGTTATTGCCACAAAATTACAGCAAACACAGCATCACAGAAAACATGACGAAGTGCTGCTCTCCTTGTTTGAATGAGGTGGCCAAGCACAGTTTTTTTTAGATAGGTGACTGTAATAGTCTATTGAAGAAGAGACAGGATAAATAGCACTCTTTATAAAAATGAGTGTGAAATTCAGTGGCAAACGGTTACTATTAGAGCTGGGACTGACTTGAGCTCAGTCAAAACTTAGCCAGACACACCAAAAAAGTAACAGGGCAAAGGATTTGCAAAGGATTAGCAGCAGGCTGCTAGGTCGCTCCGTTGTGTGTAGTTGTCAATGTTGATTTTAAAAGTAACTAAGTAAATTACATAGAGAAATGCATACTTGAGTCAGAGTGAAAAATACTGGGGTGAGTGTGTGTTACCTACTATAACCAGTCAGTTACTCTAATAATAACCAAAAGTCTGTGTGGCTAATAGATGATACAGAGAGTTGAAGATTTGATCTGTCCGTATTTATTCTGAAAAACAGGGCTATCAACACACGGAGACAGGGGAAAGCATTCTGACATCCCCTTTCCAGACATCCCAAGCATGATTTAAAAATTTTTTTACATACTGTAGGCTACATACTGGGTGGCATGATGGTGTAGTGGTTAGCACTGTCGGCTCACAGCAAGAAGGTCCTGGGTTCGAGCCCAGCGGCTGACGAGGGCTGTGTCAGATTTCTGAGGCCGATGACCTTTCTGTGTGGAGTTTGCATGTTCTCGCTGTGTCTGCGTGGGTTTCCTCCGGGTGCTCCGGTTTTCCCCACAGTCCAAAGACATGCAGGTTAGGTTAATTGGTGGCTCTAAATTGACGGTAGGTGTGAATGGTTGGTTGTCTCTATGTATCAGCCCTGCGATGACCTGGCAACTTGTCCAGGGTGTACCCCGCCTCTCACCCATCGTCAGCTGGGATAGGCTCCAGCTCGCCCACGACCCTGCACAGGATAAATGGTTACAGATAATGGATGGATAATCCATATCCACAGACTGTTCCTGGTTGGTCTAATACCATAAAATAATACATTGACCAATTTCCAGGATTGGTGAGGATCTTAATATATATTGCTTTACAATAGAGAAATGTGACTGGAAAACAAAATCTTGTCAAGGCAGAAATTCAGTATCTCACTGAAAGTTCTAACTTGTTGAGAATATCTTATTTAGAAATTTGATATATTGAATCACAGACTATTGCACATACATTATTTTGTTAAATAGAAATCATTCATGAATAAATACAGCACACCCACCTATTTCAGGAGACATGGGTCTTTGTTTACGTCCCCTCCCTCTCACTCTCTGAGGTTTTTCCTCTTTGGAAGTGGCACTTTTGTTTGTTTGATCACTGTGTGCAGAAGTTTCTGTCTCCATCGGCTCTTCAACAATAATCTGTGGGATCGTGATCTTTAGCGATGGTGCTAGAGGAGTCGTATCCATCTCCATTTTCTCTTCTTTAGAGGAGGTGAGTGAAACTCTTGGAGGTTTAAAAGATGGTGCCTGGACAGGACACTCTTGTACTGCACTGATTTCACTCTGCACAAGAGGACTTTCAGGTCTTCTGTCCAGTTTTCTCAGAGTGATCTCTATAGGTGTTTTTCTCTGTACGGTTTCATCCTCTATGTGGACTGACGTGACTTCCTGGACGTGACCTACCCTCTTTATGAGTGGGCTTGTAGGTCTCGGTTCCACCTTGCGTAATGTCATCTCCAGGGCATTTCTGGATGGTGACTCCGCTCTTGTTTTGCGAGGTGAATGCGGACCTTCATCAGCCACAGAGGTGATTTCCACAATTGGAGATCCTCGAGAGTTCTCAGCAACTGGACTCGGTCCATGCATTAGTCTTGGAGACCTTTGTCCAGGTAACTCAGATGGTGACATACCTTCTGGAGGTAAAGGCTCTTCTACCGTTTGGTTTATTGTTTTAGTTCTCATAGGTGACCTCTCTCGCACAACCTGCTCCTTTAACAATGATTCCTGTTGCTGAACCTGTCGTGTTTGCACCTGTTGTGATTTGTCTTTGGCTTGCTCCTTCATTCTCTTCTCTTGCTCCTGCTGAGCACGCTCCCGGTCCTGTAGCTTTTGAAGCACCTGAGGTGGGATGGGCTCCAGTTTTCTTATGGGCTGCCTGCCCCTGTGAAAAGTGGAGAGCTGTTCAGTAGAGAAGGACTTCTTCATATGTGGTTTCCCCACAAGCTTCTTGATTCGCTGGAGCTCCTCTGTGAATTTCTGCTCAATGTCTTGCACTTTCTGAGAGTAACGAGGTCTGTCCTCCAGAGAAGCAGCTCTCTGCCTGAACATAGATCTTCTCTGCTCTGCATCTACTTTCAAAGCTTCATGGAGGTCCTCCTTGGAACTTTCTCTTGAGATCCCTAGACGACTCCCTCCATCATCAGAGTCTATGGAAGGAGCTCTGTTAAACCCAGCCCAAGAGCGTCCAGATATTGACCCCTCAGGATTGTCGATGCTTTTTCTGCGCTCTTCAAAAATTCTCACCTTTTCAAAGATCTTTGAACTCGGCCGTGTTAGTTTAGGAGAGGGACGGGGGGTCAATTCCTTCCGGGAGTAGTCACTGACAGGGGTCTGGGGTCGAGAGTCCTGCGCACTGCTCTGGGACATGGCTGAAGACTTGGGTTGCTTAATCTTCTCCTCGAACTCTCCTGGTACTGTGTCCTGGTATTCACTTGGCACAACGGCTTTCTTGCGTGGGGTCAGGGGCGTGGGGGGGCCTGAGCCAGATCGGCCAAGCATGGGAGAGGTGGATGAACGGATTATTTTAGGGGAAGGGGGAGGGAGAACTTGTGGGGGAGATTCCCTCAAAACTTCCTCGGATTGGCTCCTGAAAGAAGGCGATTAACGGAAATGTTCTGTTAGACTATTGGGTTAATAAGGGGGAGGAGCCCAGCTATTTGGAAGAGGACAGGGGGCCAGAGAGGCATTTTGTCTTGGGAATATAATGTACGTGAGGGGAAATTTGCAGAGGCTTGTACATTTCAGTGTCTCTCAAAAGTGTGTTTGTCTTGAATGGAAATATTTGGGATTAACATCCCAGTTATAAGTAGGGTAAAGAAACAACAACAACAAAAAAAGGCTATCTACATCAAATACCTAATAATCAGATCTACTCTAATTTGTTTCTGTATAAAGTTTGGGTATAACTTGTGAATGGAAGCTAAAAAAAAAAAAACAAGGATAAACAAAGGAATAGGAATGCCTTTTACATTGGTCTTGGGGTGACAGTCAAGACCAAGTCTCACTCTGCCTGAAAAAGTGAGTTATCTTTCATCACAGTAGAACCAAATTAAATCAATTCAATCAATTTACAATACACCCAAGTAGGTAGGTTTTGTCAAGTCAAATTCAATGGAGCCTACTAGCCAATTCCTTCCAAAAACACTGGACTAGACCACCATGTATGACTGGATATACACATCTGTAGGTCACATATCACTGCCATAGCTGAGAAGGAAAAGTTGCAAATTATTATCATAATTATTAATTAATATTATTATTATTATTACGACTATGATTATTCAGAAGACTACAGTTAGGAGGCTATATGAATTATCTCTGGGCTGGAAACTATCCATAGTGAAGAAACTGCCCATTTTGGGCTCCACACACGTCAACCTGCCGTTACCTGAATGTGCGAAAACAGGCTTAGTGTTTTTTGTTTTTTTCAATTCAGGCTTCCTTCCCAGCCTGCAGATGTTTAGACTTACTTCTGTATGAGATATCCAGTAAAGGACTGCATGAACATCACCCAAGCAGTGTCAAAACCATGCAAAGGAACATGACCGTGCAAAAATTTGGAAAAATAACACTCAGATGCTCTTTAATAGTGAGTTGTGTTAGTGTAATATGAAAAATTCAGCAATTAGTAAAGGCATCCAAGCCACTCAGCCTGTTTTTTTTTTTTTCCAGTAAATTTAATACTACAGGCCAATGACACAATTTTCAATTCCTAGAAAAATGAAATAGGCAAATTACCAAGATTTGTTTCTTCATTTAAAACTTTATTTCAGATATCAAATTTACAGGGTTATGATGACTATGATTGATGATGCCTCTATTCTTTTGTGCTTCATTGTCTAATATCAAAAATCAAAAATAATTATGCAATTGCTCTATAAGTCGTGGGATCCATATCTCTCTCTCTCTCTCTGTGTCCATTTGCATCAATAATTTTAATTACAGTATATGTAAATATGTTTATATTTATATATAATACGTTTGGCATAACGTGCATGCAAGGAGTCATGCTAAAGCAATTCTTCAATAAAAGCATGCAGAGAAATCAGAGAACCTAAAAGGGCCGATGGCACCTCACACAAACAATACGATGCAAATAACAGCAACAGCCACAAGTTCATTTTATTTTGCATCTATTGCTGTGGAGGTAAAAATAAAAATAAATATTTTTATATCGATAGAAAATAGGCAAAATAGAAAATGCACATAGAAAATGGGGGTCAAAGGAAAGTATGAACTCAAAGAAAATAAATCTCGATGAGGCACAGAAAAGGCAGTAATCGTGGGCAAAGGAGGTGGTAATTAATTTAAATGTTTTTTGTTTTTTTTCCCCAAAAGCAGCTATATATATATATATTTTTTTTTTTCCTGTATTAGAGCTACAGTCTAATGTGATGAAAAGCTAAAAACTCTATCCCAGACATTTCACAAATTTGACCTGATTTGAAAACGTAATGTCAAATACACCATATTCTTTCTTTTTTAAGGGTCCTTATAATATTTCTAATATTTTGCTTGAACACTTGGCTGCAGCATGGTGAGATAAGACATGTGCTGGGCAACAAGAAAAGGGCACGCGACTTCTTTATCGAATGTCGGCTGGCATATTACACAACACAGCTCTGACACAGGATTATTGGCTGGTAGGCTTAAAGGCCAGGTCTGTATCTGGATAATGAACAATGATTTCTCTGTACCTGCCAAGGTCAACTACGATTTAGACAGTAGACAGCAAAATGACCGGCTTGACATCATCGATTCACTTTCTTGAACAGCCGACATGCTCCATGAAACAAACGGAGAGATGAAACGGGGAAAAAATGGGATGTGTGTGTATGTGTATATAACAGAAACTAAAAGATGAGCGAGCATGAGACTGGAGATAAATTGCTCAAGTCTTACTAGACAGTATTGCCAAAGCACTGACTGTTAATGTACTGTGATGAAATTTACATCTTTACTGAAAATATTGTTTTTTGCCATTAAATAGGGCATGATGTTTAAATTTATTTGGAGTTTAGCAGGAATATTTGGAGTCCTCGGTGCTGTTGCATGGATTGTTGGCCCTGGCTCTAACATGGCTGTGGGGATGGTGCTGAGGAGGAAGGACAGGATCAGAACCCCCCTCCCTCTCTCTCTCTCGCATATACCAAGTGCTTGTTGCAACCTGGTCAAGCACAAGCATGAAGAATGCTTTATGCTCAAAAGCTCTGCTTTGGCACTTTCTGAGCAACACTTTCAGAATTACATAAGGGTGAGATTTGTGGCTGAAAAGCAAAACAGCCTCGGCACGCTTGGCTTGCACCGCTACAATATCTGCTTATTCCTACATTGTCATTGTTTCAGTTTACTGAGCCTCCACCTGTGAATGAGTCACATCTAATTGTAATAGATTTGGCAGCTCATGCTGCTCTCTCGTTCTCTCGCAGTAGGCTGATCTGAACCTCATCCAAATGTTCTTTCTCTCTCTCTCTCTCTTTCTTTCTCTCCCCCCTATAGACAGAGCCGGGAAAGAAATTAACAGGTCACACCCAGGGCTCTGGTCTGAGTCACTTCCCCTCCTCAGCACACACACACACACACAGGGCTCCATGTCACAGCGAAGGCCTCCTGTGGCACTCGGACTGAGAAAGTGGGCTGTTTATGGATGTTTTGCAGGGTTGTTGTTTTATTATTTGCTGTTTATTGTGGGCTGCTGGAGTTATGAATAGTTTAATCATTTGCGCTTGGGAATGCTTTGTATTACAGGGGAATAGAAAAAGTCCTTCCTCGATAGAGGCTGAACGTGCTACCATAGTAATCGCTAGCTAAAGACACACTTTCCTCGGACCCCCACACTGGCCGGGACAGATTGGCGCGGGACGCCCGGATCAGCGGCTCGACCCCTAGGTGCCTGATGTGGGTGGCCGTCGGCTCCCGGCCGGTGCCTTGCCTGGCGGCCTGTGGCCCCGCTGCTCTTGATCCCAGGGACTGCATCTCTCTCTCCACCACCGTGTTCTCACCATGACCACTCGCACCTGACGCAACGTCCATCATCCGCTCACCTGCAGAAATAATAAAACGGGACAGGTAGGAGCACGTGCTTTAAGAAAACCGAACTGACATTATGCAGGTATACGACAGGAGGTATACACCATGGCTCGGACTCATCCTGGAAGCAGAAAACATGGAATGCAATGCTTTGTTTTATGTCACAGCGCAGCTGAAGGTTGGATTCTGATTGGACAGTAGTTCCAGCTACAAGGTTTATATTGTGTTTATTGTAATATAATATAGTTTCTCTGGTAACAACTTACACACAGTGAATTTTCTACATTAAAAAAGTAATAATAATCTGTAATCATTTACTGTATATGGTGAAACTTTCTGTCCGGAGATGTTTATTTTTTATTCTGTAACAGTCAAATGTGGACAAGTGTTCATGATGTTCCCCCCCCCTTCTTTTGTTTTTCATCATCAAGGCAAACTTTTTTTTTTTTCGTCTTATTAACTTCAACACAAATAAAGATAAAAAAACATAGAAGCTGGTAAGAGAATACCATTTGGCCATGGCAATGGTGAGAGCACATTTATGTTGAACTTGAAATTAAAACTAAGAACAATGATTTGTCAATAATCTGTGACTTGTATTGCACTCAAAACAATACAACAGCCCATTATTTGATGTATGACCTTATGAATTTTATTAATTTTTTTTTCCAAAATTAACACATTTTGATTCTTGCAACACATTTCAGAAACGTTGGGACAGTAAAGCCGTTACCACTTCATAATGTTGCTGTTCCTTTTCACAAACACTTAAAAGGTGTTTAAGGACTGAAGACACCAAGTGATGAAGTGTTTCAGGTCTTATTTTGTCCCGTTCTTCCTGCAAACAGGTCTGAAGGTGTGCAATAGTCTCCACTCTTTCTCTATTGGGGACAGATGGAACACACCCTGTTCTTCCACAGCCACGCCTTTGTAATATGTGCAGAATGTGGTTTTGCATCGTCTTGTTGAAATCTCCCCGGAAAAGATGTCGCCTTGAAGGCAGCATATGTTGCTCCAAAATCTCAGTGTACTTTTCTGTGTTAATGCTCCAACACAGAAGTTAGCTTTGCCAAGGGCACTGACACAACCCCATACCATGATAGACCCTGGCTTTTGGACTTGTTCCTGGTAACAGTCTGGATGGTCCTTTACATCTTTGGTCCAGTGCACACAGTGGCCATTTCGTAAAAAAAAAAAAAGATCTGGAATACTGATTCGTCTGACCACAATACACATTTCCACCGTGTGATGGTCCATCCCAGATGCCTCCAAGCCCAAAGAAGTCAACGGCGTTTCAGGACACAATTAACATAAGGCTTCCTTTTTGCACAGTAAAGTATTAACTGGTGTTTGTGGATGTAACTTTGCATTGTAGAGCTTGACAAAGATTTGCTAAAGTAATCCCGAGCCCATGTGGTTGTATCAGCTATAGATGAATGACGGTTCTTGATGCAGTGCCGTCTGAGAGATCGGAGATCAAAGGTGTTCAGATTAGGCTTGAGCCCTTTGCCCTTTACACACTGAAATTCCTCCAAATTCCTTGAACCTTTTAATGATATTATCCACCATAGTGGATGAAATATCCAAATTCATACCTCTTTCTTTGAGGAACATTGTTTTTAAACATTTCAATAATTTTCTCATGCATTTGTTGACAAACTGGAGATCCTCGGCCCATTTTTGCTCCTCAAAGTCTTTCCTGGATACTGTTTTGTATCAAATAATGATTACAATCACCTGCTAACATCATCCGTTTCGAATCACATCATTATTTAATTGTTTTACCTCATTACTAGCCCTAAGTTCCCCTGTCCCAACTTTTTTGGAATGTGTTACAGGCCTGAAACACAGGAATGGATGTATATTAACAAATGAAATGAACAGACAACTCAGACAAATGTTGACCAGACAAATCATGAAATATCTTGGGTTCATACTGTCTGCAATGAAATTCAAGTCAAAGTAAATTTATAAACCGCTTTCTATATATAGTGCCCTCCACAATTATTGGCACCCCTTCTAAAGATTAGCAAAAAGTGTTAGAAAAAAAAATCAACTTTTGGTGAAGTAGCTTCATCTCACATGAGAAAAATTAATTGAAATACATTTATTCAGAGAAAAACAAATCCCTTGTTAGGAAATAATTATTTTCAACAAAAACACATGTGCCACTGTTATTGGCACAGCTGGAAATGATAGTGAAAATGTAACTGAAGCATGTTTCCCATTTAAATTGTACATTTGTGAGCTGATTGGAGTGTGTAGGAACTTTCGAGCTGTAATCCCTGACTTCCTGATTAACTGGGGGACAAATATGAGGTGACACAGAGGCCAAATTCCCTTTAGTCATCCATCAACATGGGAAAGATAAGAGGACACACAAACCAAATGAGGGAGAAGTGTGTTGACCTTCAGGGAATGATTATAAAAATATAGCTACTCATCTGAAAATGTCCATTTCTACTGTTAGGGCAATAACAAAAACGTGGACACCAACTGGAAATTTGCCAAGAAGAGGACGCAAATTGATTTTGCCCCCACAGACAGGAGGGTTAGAGAGGCAAAAAAAAAAAAAAAATCCCCAAAGATCACTCTTGGTGAGTTACAAGAAAAAGTAAAATCTTGGTGTTTCCAAGTCTCCAAAACCACCATCAGACTCCACCTCCATGCCAACAAATTATTTGGAAGTTATGCCAGAAAAAAGCTTTTCTGTCAGTTAAACACAAACGTAAGTGCCTGAAGTTTGCAAAACGCTACTACAACTTTAAATGGAATGGTGTTCTCTGGTCTGATGTAACAAAAATGGATATTTTTAGCAATAAACACTTGAGGTGGGTGTGGCAGTGAGAGTGTGATTGAGCGTCAATTGTGAACGGCGAGCAGTCAGGTTGAACCAGCATGTAATATGTGATGAATTACATATGTTTCTAATTATTGGCTGTCTATAAATGTGTCTCTTTCAGATAGCTCTCTTTTTCATTATTGGCTGTGTTCCCCAATGTGTGGTTGTAGTTGTTTGTGTGTGTGTGTGTGTGTGTGTGTGTATGCACACATGGTCAAAGCACTGAAAAGTGCACTATAAGATAAATAATAAAATACATCTTGAACTGTCACGCTTGCCTCCCAGTTCTTCATTGCCCAAGCATAAAAGCTGTTATACTGGTCCCGAAACCCATCAATGAGGAACTGGGAATGAGGAATGGGGAGCTCCACAATTATTTTTTTCCCTTGTAATTTATAGACACCATGGGAGAATAAAGACAAAAATTATGCAAAACATTTTAATTATTTTTGGTTCCAGCACTTTTTAAATAATTCTGAAAGTTTGGGGTCCCTAACTGACTAAACACACTCACTGATCACTTTGTTAGAAACACCTGTATACATACAATTATCCAGTTGAGTGGCAGCAGTACAATGCACAACACCATGCAGATCCAGGTCAAGCGCTTCAGATAATGTAGAATCAGAAACACTTTTATTGCCAGGTATATGTGGACATACACGAGGAATTTGACTCCGGTTTCACTTAGCTCTCA
>JANZLB010000028.1:59064315-59083921 GCA_026167865.1 Notarius quadriscutis
ACACACACACACACACACACACACACACACACACACACACACACACACACACACACACAGAGCAGTGGGCAGCTATGTTTCTTCAGCCCAACCTTCAGGTCACGGCTGCTCCATGTTAACCTAACCAGAGGACCTGGAGGAAACCCACGCAGAAAGGCCCCTGTCAGCCACTGGGCTCAAACCCAGAACCTTCTTGCTGTGAGGCAATGGTACTAAGCACCACAGTTCTGTTCTGAAACATTGGTGAGTAATCATGATTGGCTGTTGACACCATCAGTCAAACAGCCTTGTCTTGTGAAAGTAGGATGTTTAGTGATGAAAAGTACCGGATTCTGTCGTAAAAGTTGCATGTTTGGCTTGCAAGACTGCTAAGGAAGGGGTGCTCAAAAAAATGGAAGCCATCATTCGGTTGACAGCCAAGTAGCTTAGCTGTTGCATCAGGGATAAGGTCAGCACCGTCATCATGCAGACGAGTCCTGTGTTCAGCTCAGAAGTCCTGGAGATTCAGGGTTTATTAGGCACTTCCTCTGACCCACATAACCAAGAGTTCTGGTACAGTATGAACCCAATGAGAAAGACCCAGAGATATTAACAGAGGAATTCTCACATACACACACACCCTCTCTTTCCCAATCCTCTTGTGTATTTGTTTGCATGAGCATCTTTCTCTGTCCTCTTTCCCCTTCTTTCTCTTATGCTTTTTTGTCTTCCCTCCTATTCTCAATATAAAGCATGTGTGTCAGAGCCAGGCCTGTAGTGCTCGAGTCCAGGACTTGGACTCAAGTCCGACTCGTGCCCTAATTTTAAGGACTCGTGACTTGACTTGGACTTGAGCACTGATGATTCGGACTTGGACTCGGACTCGTGCATTAACTGCGTTCAGACTTGTAAATCAGAGACGAGGACTCTGATTTTTTCTTTATTTTTTGTAACGTCATAATAATTTGGCATAAGATATTTATATCCACGTTAATTTTTGTATTAATTTTGTGCAAGAGTGTCACACCTGTGCGCCTTGGCGCGTGGATCTGATAGACTCTCAGGCGTGCTCAGGACAATACTTGTGCCAAGCAGACTCTTGCACCTGCACAGGATTAAGGTGCAATCAGCACGCCTATATAAAATCTGTGAAAACGCACTTACTTTGCGAAGTATTGAGTTGCATTGCTGACACATTACCAAGCCTTATTTCCTTGTTTGGTTTCCTGATCCCTGATTTCCTGTATCTTTGATTCTGCCGAGTCTATGAGAGCCTGTTTGTGACCTCGACCTATTGCCTGTTTTACGATTTTGCCTGCCATTCTGGATTGTTTACCGTCTTCACTTGCACTTACTTCCGTCTCCCAACCATCTCTGACAGAATACTTCACACTCCCTGGCAAAGAGAAGCACATTCACCTGTTCATACGTCATGTTCAGGAACTAACTAATGTTAATGGCGCTGAAATAGCCACCGTCAAATGGTGCGGTTGGAGAGTCTTGGACTCGGACTTGACTTGGGCTCGACTCAGAATTTTTTTAATGACTTGGACTAAAACACTGGGGACTCGAGACTGGACTCGGACTTGAGGTTTAGTGACTCGGCTACAACACTGGCCAGAGCAACATTTTTGTGGAAGTGACTCAGTCTGTGGTTAGGCCATTAGCTGTAGAAACTGGTACGTTTCTCAGGTTGGTGGTAGGAGACAGAGAAAATAAACCCTGAGGGAAAAAGAAGACATTCATGAAAAAGGTCCTGGTGGAATGAAAAGAAAACACATGATGTCAAGGCTGTGCTCTGGGAAACATACAAATGAATGTACTTGTTAGTAGTGACATCATCCTTTTTAACATTCGACATGGGCTTCCCCTCCAGCCCTATAACGTATACAGACAGCTCTAATTTCACTGCTCGGGCCTCTTGGGAAGTGAGGGAGAAAATGGCAGCTCTGCAGGATACTGTGAGCTTACTTATTCCTTTCAGTTTGGCATGAGACGATGGTTATAGAGAAATGTACACTTTTTATTCGTAATACCGTGGCGTGATGAATGGTGTTATAGTTTATAATGTTCAGAACCAGTAGGATCTTTAATTGGTAAGCTAGCTAGCTGACTCGAAAACTTCATATGGGTTTTTCCTTCATAGCTGCTTTTTGCCATCCAAGACTGTTAGGTCTAATAATTCTTGAACCCACCAACCCCAATGATTTTTTTTAAACAATTCGATCACCACATACCCGTAAACACGCACATGGTCTCCTATTACAGCCCGAGTCTGAGACACTGCTTCCTATTGTACTCCCTGGTCTATCAGCACAGCCGCTCCCTATTCCAGCATATTCAATAATGTTCTTCAGCATCTGTTCACATTCAGCTGGCTGCATTTACTTCCAACTAGCATTCATTTTCATTTTAGCTATGTTTACTTGTTTAAGTGGGGTTTTTTTGGTTTTTTTTTTTTTTTCCACTGGGTGGGGGGTGTTCTGTGCTATGATCTTCCATTTTCCTATCCATTGTATTTAGCTTTTGGTGAGTAAATTAAATCTCAGTTACTTGTTTAAAATAGAAACCTTATGTTGTCTTGTTTTTGTACACACACACACACACACATAGACATATATCAAATCATCTACAATGCAGCAGGACTCAGTCAAACCACACTACTTTTGAAACTTGCATCAAATGGTGACTCTCAGAGCTCAATCTGTATAGAGTCATGGCTTACTTTTTGTTGCACCACCCAGGAGTGTGGGTTAGAGGTTTCCGCTCTGTGCTGATGTTTATTCCTCCTGTGTAATTCATGCGTATGTAATGAATCATGTCTTGTGCATTTTGATTTGTATTATTGCTGTAGTGTTGTAATCGAATCCCTGGAGTAATAAGAACTATAAAGCCAGTAAACTAATGCCAAATTTGGGAATCTTCAACTGGTCAACTCTGTTACTTGGACAAAACACTGAAAAACATGGGGGGGGAGACCTAGACATAGTTTAGCAACTGTTTCCCCAATTGCATGCATTTATGTAAATTGTTTAGCTAAAGGCAGCACACTGGACCAGAGTCTAACTACAGGGCTAGAGATATTACATCAGACATGGGAGAGTTTTCACGGACTTTCATAGATTTTTGGCTCAGCCTTTGGCTGAAACCTATAGCCTGTCTGTATGTGTGTGTTTAACCGAGTTTGAGCGTGTTTAAGAATGTAATTGGTGTGCCGGCCTCAGGTAGTGATTCTACAATCGTGGTGTGACACCGCTGCGTACTGACCATGTAAGTGCCATGTTACATAACCTCAGGTCATGACGTGGCCAAGTGGTCTAGAGGGCATTGCTTGGGAAGGAACAGTGTGACGGAGTGCCCGTCACTACAGTTGAGTATGTGCTCTGACTACCATACCAGCAAGCCTGGCTCTTTGGTGTTGTGATCAGGGTGCAGGTTTGGCATTCTGTAGACCTGGGTTGAAGGCAGGATAAGGTGACTGTTCTCTTGCTTCGCTACAGATGGTGTCAGAAGTGGGATGGCTTGCCAGGAGGCCATTGGAAGTGAGCTGTATGAGGGACCCCCAGGATAGGTGGGGTTAGGGTTAGGGTTAGTGCAAGGGACCCCAGAAATGGGTGAAGCACGAGTGTGTGGGGCACCCTGGTATCGGAGAAGTACAGGTGAGGGATGCCTGTGTGCGAAGCACACGGGTGCACCTCCCGAAGTGGTGGATAGTGTGACGGCGTGCCCATCAGTTGAGTATGTGTTCTGGCTGCCATACCAATGAGCCTGGCTCTTTGGTGTTGTGGTCAGGGTGCAGGTTTGGTATCTTGTAGACCTTCAAGACAGGATGAGGTGACTGTTTTCTCACTTCGCTACAACATCGGTTCAAATCCTGGCATCGATGTATTTCTGATTGGGCTATTTTTTTCTATCTGAGCTTCTATCTGAGAACATTCCCTCAAGATCAACGCTGCCAAAACAAAGATCATGGCAGCAAACTGAGAGGTAGAAGCAATCAACATATTCTGCAATGGTGTGCTACTTGAGCAAGTCAGCTCGTTCAAATACCTTGGGGCGTATATCTACCAGGACTCTAACTGCAGCAAGGAAATCCATCGCCGGCTTGGCATAGCTAGAACAACCATCAAAGCTTTAGCCAAATTCTGGAAAGACCGTGCCCTCAGTAAATCCCTGAAGGTTAAACTTCTTGAAACACTCATTTGGCCCATTGCAGCCAAGGGTGCCGAAAGGTGGACCTTCAGGAAAGATGATATGAAGCGCATCAAGGCATTTGAGTTGTTCGGATACCAGAAGATTTTACGGGTTAGCTGGGTAGAACATCCAATTAATGAGTCCATTCTGCAGGAACTGAACACCCAAAGGAAACTCCTGCCTGCTATCACCAAACGTAAGCTCGTCTATTTTGGCCACATAACAAGAGCTGGAGGTCTAACATGCACTATCTTGGAGGGCTGAGTGGAGGGGACTAGATCAAGAGGGCTAGGAGGAGATGGATGGATGACATTCAAGACTGGATGGGTCTGACCGGTACTGCGTGCTCTGCCTTGGCAAGGGACAGGCAGGGTTGGAGGAGTACGTGTGTGTCTCCTGAGATTGCCAACCCTCAGACATGAGGATGGCCATAAAGAGAGAGAGAGAGAGAGAGAGAGAGCTTCTATTTCCCTATCCAACAAAGGCTGAGCTCAGATTAGTGGACTGACAGCATACCTTGTTTTTTTTTAAAGTTGATGATGAAAACTTTTATTCTCCCACATCAAATTCAAAACACGTGTCTCATCTGTTCAGTTATGAAACAAAACATAACCACTTCAAATTGTATTATTTACAACCATAAACAATAATTGTTCATTACTAAAAGATAACCATTGTCGCCATTCAGTCATGTTAGTTGTTTGTTTACCAGAAACTTTACATTTTAAATGGAGCTTTACACGTTGTAGTTGAATATCCTCCATTAGACCAAGGAATAAATTAAATATCCTGTGAACTTCATCATTAGGTGGTGTTACGCCTTTGTGTGATTTGACACCATGTCTAAAAAGCTGGGCATTAATCAGTGTCAGTGTGTGGTATCACCACAAGACTAATTCTGTATGACAGACCCGTGTGCTTAGCTACTGGGCTGCAAGCTGGGCAGATTATGAGCTTGGGACAGAAAATGCCAAATGTGCAATTTTGAAGCCCAGCAGCAAATCAACAAGCTCATAAATCAGCAGGTTCTCCATGTCTATTTGCTGCTGCATCCCTCTTTCTGTTTCTACCAGTCATTTACCTTCAGGCAGTTTGTCTTGCCTGCTGTTCCAGTACTTGTTTATTGTGTTGGACACTACCCATGATGTAAGAATGCATGTGAATGCCTCTGAGACAGCACGCACGCGCGTGTGTGTGTGTTCTAGCAATGGGCAAGCCAATAAAATGTAAATGGGTCTCTGTCTATACAAGCTTGGCTCAGCACTGCCTTGCTGTGATTGAATTCCCCGACATTAAGCATTTAGTCCTTAATGGAACAGAATTGAATTGCTGTGTGTGTGTGTGTGTGTGTGTGTGTGTGTGTGTGTGTGTGTGTGTGTGACTGCAGGCTATATGTACTATAGTCAGTGGAGGAGCATGCAATTTCAGCCCTACTGCCTGATAAGGGTTATTTCTACTATTTGGTGCTGTAAGGCCTGAGGGGAAAAAATGCTTCAGAAGTAAATGACCACACTGTTCTAGACATATGCAGTTTTAAATACTTTCTTACTTAACCTTTAAGTGCAATATATTTGTTAACGCAAATAGAATTAGTCCCTTTTCTGACTTTTATAACTTAAATTAGCAGCTAGTTGCTGTGTTTATTTCCACAAGTGCTAGGAATGTAACCATGTATCATGCGACAATAAATCGAGACACAAATGTATGACAATTTGAATCGATGAAATAAACAATGAACCGTGATTATTATCAGGCTGTGTCATCTCTTAGTTTTTCAGATGTGTAATTGTGTTGTTTGTACAGCAGAGGGCGTAAAGACGTACAATAGTGGCAATGCCCATGACTTCACCATAGGCAGAAGTAACACAGCTCTAATGTCAGGAAAACACAATAAACGGATCTAAAATGGGAAAGAGCTGTTGTGTGATTGACTACACGTAATGTAGATTGAACAAGAAATCAGAGCTTTCATTTTACAGACTGCTGAAAGATAAAGAAAAGAGAAGCAACTGGAGGGAGTACAAATGTTTGTAAAAGTTTGTTAAGAAATGGCCTATTTACGATTAACTGTTTTCATTTTTAATAAAAGGAATATTTGACTTAAGCAGCTATTATATTTTACTTCAACCTTTACAAATGTGGGTAAATGATTATTGTTCTTTATTTAGGAAAATGAAACAAAGGGGTTTTTTTATTTAACAAAAGGAATATTTAACTAGTTTATGCTGCCGAGGAGCAGCATGCCCAGGCGCCCGCCTTTGCCTGCCACCCTGATCACAATGCACCCAACCCCGGTGCCTGTACTTGCGAGTGGTGAGCACACATGGTGGTGGTTCCATGGAATTTCTTCAGCCCCATGGGCCAAGACCCGACCACCAGACGCTCACCGGCGAGCTCCCCTCCCAGGTCTGGCACCAGGAGGAGGCCCTGGTTTCCCACTCCCAGGCAAGGTGCTGCAGCTCCTACTTAGCCGTTTCATCAGGGTCCATGAATCGCTCTTAGTCTGGCCCCTCCCCTGAAACCAATTTGCCTTGGGAGACCCTACCATGGGCTAATGCCTCCAACAACACAGCTCCCAGGATCACAGGGACACCCAAACCCCTCCAACACTTTAAGGTAGCGATTCTTTGGAGGAGTTTGGGAGGGGTTTGGGAGTGAGTTGCTGCCCCAAGTGAAGGAGTTCAAGTATCTCGGGGGCCTTGTTCACGAGTGATGTTAAAATGGAACATGAGATGGACAGGCGGATTGGGGCAGCATCAGCAGTAATGCAGGTGTTGTACCGGACCGTTGTGGTGAAGAGGGAGCTGAGTCGGAAGGCAAAACTTTCGATTTACCAGTCAATATACATTCCAACCCTCACCTATGGTCATGAGCTTTGGGTAGTGATAGAAGGGATGAGATCACGGATACAGCCGGCTGAAATGAGCTTTCTCCATAGGGTGGCTGGGCTCACCCTTAGAGATAGGGTGAGGAGCTCAGACATCTGGAGGGATCTTGGAGTAGCTGCTGCTCCTTCATGTCGAAAGGAGTCAGCTGAGGTGGTTCGGGCACCTGATTAGGATGTCTCCTGGACGCCTTCCTTTAGAGGTTTTCCAGGCACGTCTAACTGGGAGGAGACCTTGGGGTAGACCCAGAACACGCTGGAGAGATTATATATCTCAGCTGGCCTAGGAGTGCCTTGGGATCCTCCAGGAGGAACTGGAATGCATTGCTGGAGAGAAGGACGTCTGGAATACCCTGCTTAGCCTCTGCCATCGTGACTCGACTTCAGATAAGCAGAAGTAAATGGATGGATGGATGGATGGATGGATGTGAAAAAGCTCAAAACAACCACTCTTTGGCATCGAGCACAATGCCTCATGTGCAGTATGCAGTAGTCATTTTCACTGAACTCACTGCACAGCACATATACTTGCCATCTGTTTGTGGCATCTGTTGAAAAGAAGACAGGTATGCACCACTTTTTGTGCTGACTGGGGAACAAAAGAAGAATGCCTCCATGTTCGGGCACTAGGCTCTATCTGAAAAGGTTCTGTGTGTGAGAGTATAATTTAATATCAACTGTACACGTCTTATACATTCCAGAGTAGAGATTCACCTCCTAGACGTCCGTCCACTTTATAAAACCAACTTTCCACCCCTGTACCAGTGGATGGTTCTTCTCACTGCAGTCTTTAGAATAGCATAACCTTGTATCCTTCACCTAGCAGTGAATTATCCAGTCAACTAGCTTTATCAATTTAAATATCTTTCCCTCACACACAAAGAAATTCCATTTTAATCCGCTATCTGAATCTGATAGAACTATTAATTTGTAGCCCAATTCAGCAAGTGTTTCTTTCATATACAGTTTTGATTCATTTCTTGCTTTAGACGCCACTATGCACTCCCCAGTTCTCTGCTGAGGTGGAAGAACCAGCAATGCTGTGAATGCATATGTGTGTAGAGCAAATTGACTGTGAACAGTCTATCATTCTAAGGTTCATTTTTCATTATAATTTCTGCATCCTCTTGAAGATCACAAACATGCAGACTCCAGAAGAAGAAAAAAACATCTTATAGATCACCACCAAAGACGTGTGTCAAGAAATTGGTTTTCAAAAGCAGTACTCTGCTGACGTCTCTGCTCTTACTAAGCCTATGTATATCACAGCAGATAGAAAAGTGTAGAATTCACTGACAGACAGAAGAACCCATTTGAAATTTGCTGCTTTCTTCTATTCAACAAAACTACTAAAACAGTTGGATCAACTGGATTGGTGAGAATAGCAATGCTGGGATGAGCTGTGGCCCCAGAAGTCACTTTTTTCTTTTGCAAATCCAGAAGACTGAGTGATGTCACACCACATGTGTTCTTCATCCTCCCCCAAAACTTGAGCTGGAGTTGTGCTGGAGGAGGAACTGGCGGCACTTAACGTTGAGGTGATGACCCTGGACCCAGTTCGTGTAGCAGGTATGCTGGCATTTTTACTCTGCACAGAGTGGAACGGCTCCTTATCGGAGTTCAAATCAGATCAGTCCTACTGCAATGCTTAATCATGTAAATATTATACACATCCCAATCCTAAAGGAAAAAGTTTCACAATCACACAAGACAAATAGAAACAGGGATATACACAATAATTAGCAGACTTTGTAGCCTAACATAGAAGCCTGTTTCCACCACCATAATAACTGAGATAATTTCTCAGAGTTATGACTTAGTATCTCATATTTATCACTAGGGTCTCATAATTAAGACTGAAGTTCTCATAATAATAATAGTAATAATGATATATTAAGTAGTAATTTTGAGAAAATGTTTTCCTTATGATGAAATAGTAAGTCATAACTATGTCATCATTATGAGATAGAAAGTCATAATTATGAGATACTCTGTAATTTATTCTTCTTCTTCTTTTTTTAATCAAGGACACAGGCTAAGATAAGATGTGTGCAGACTTGGTTTTCATAATAATAATAATAATAATAATAATAATAATAATAACTGTAGCCTCCATTTATATCCTTTGTAGACCTTTTCCTGATAAAATATTCTTCCTCAGTGCAGCTGAGTAATCAGTAGTCTCACTCTCACCAGCCAGCTCTGCCAAAACCTCATCAGTCATAAAACTGTTTCCTTTTTGCTCTCTGACTCTGATTCGACATCACTGTTTATAGTTTTAATTCTGACTATAAAACAAATCACATGTAGTTGCTTTATACACCGCTGCATCACCCGCATTTACTGCACAGCACAGCACAGCACAGCCACTGCTTTGTTGACATTCCGCCTCTTTTGTTTGCGTTGTAACATCTTCGTCTCTGATTGGTCGAGAGCTTTGAACGACCAATCAGCGGCAAGCTTAAATACTCAGCGGGATCTCATTCTAATTCTAATGCTCAGCCCGAACCTGGGGATCACTTGCAATGAGAAAACATTTCCAACATCACACACTGGGTTTATCTCAGTTTCTACAACTGACACGAGCAACTATTGAGGGGGAAAATATTTAGGCTACAGACATTATGTTCAGGGTCATTCTGAGAGAGAGAGAGAGAGAGAGAGAGAGAGAGGAACTACTGGTGAAATAGCCTAAATATTGAAAATATAATAATAATAATAATAATAATAATAATAATAATAATAATTATTATTATTATTATTATTATTATTATTATTATTATTATATTTTCAATATTTAGGCTATTTCACCAGTAGTTCCTCTCTCTCTCTCTCTCTCTCTCTCTCTCTCAGAATGACCCTGAACATAATGTCTGTAGCCTAAATATTTTCCCCCTCAATAGTTGCTCGTGTCAGTTGTAGAAACTGAGATAAACCCAGTGTGTGATGTTGGAAATGTTTTCTCATTGCAAGTGATCCCCAGGTTCGGGCTGAGCATTAGAATTAGAATGAGATCCCGCTGAGTATTTAAGCTTGCCGCTGATTGGTCGTTCAAAGCTCTCGACCAATCAGAGACGAAGATGTTACAACGCAAACAAAAGAGGCGGAATGTCAACAAAGCAGTGGCTGTGCTGTGCTGTGCTGTGCAGTAAATGCGGGTGATGCAGCGGTGTATAAAGCAACTACATGTGATTTGTTTTATAGTCAGAATTAAAACTATAAACAGTGATGTCGAATCAGAGTCAGAGAGCAAAAAGGAAACAGTTTTATGACTGATGAGGTTTTGGCAGAGCTGGCTGGTGAGAGTGAGACTACTGATTACTCAGCTGCACTGAGGAAGAATATTTTATCAGGAAAAGGTCTACAAAGGATATAAATGGAGGCTACAGTTATTATTATTATTATTATTATTATTATTATTATTATGAAAACCAAGTCTGCACACATCTTATCTTAGCCTGTGTCCTTGATTAAAAAAAGAAGAAGAAGAATAAATTACAGAGTATCTCATAATTATGACTTTCTATCTCATAATGATGACATAGTTATGACTTACTATTTCATCATAAGGAAAACATTTTCTCAAAATTACTACTTAATATATCATTATTACTATTATTATTATGAGAACTTCAGTCTTAATTATGAGACCCTAGTGATAAATATGAGATACTAAGTCATAACTCTGAGAAATTATCTCAGTTATTATGGTGGTGGAAACAGGCTTCTATGTTAGGCTACAAAGTCTGCTAATTATTGTGTATATCCCTGTTTCTATTTGTCTTGTGTGATTGTGAAACTTTTTCCTTTAGGATTGGGATGTGTATAATATTTACATGATTAAGCATTGCAGTAGGACTGATCTGATTTGAACTCCGATAAGGAGCCGTTCCACTCTGTGCAGAGTAAAAATGCCAGCATACCTGCTACACGAACTGGGTCCAGGGTCATCACCTCAACGTTAAGTGCCGCCAGTTCCTCCTCCAGCACAACTCCAGCTCAAGTTTTGGGGGAGGATGAAGAACACATGTGGTGTGACATCACTCAGTCTTCTGGATTTGCAAAAGAAAAAAGTGACTTCTGGGGCCACAGCTCATCCCAGCATTGCTATTCTCACCAATCCAGTTGATCCAACTGTTTTAGTAGTTTTGTTGAATAGAAGAAAGCAGCAAATTTCAAATGGGTTCTTCTGTCTGTCAGTGAATTCTACACTTTTCTATCTGCTGTGATATACATAGGCTTAGTAAGAGCAGAGACGTCAGCAGAGTACTGCTTTTGAAAACCAATTTCTTGACACACGTCTTTGGTGGTGATCTATAAGATGTTTTTTTCTTCTTCTGGAGTCTGCATGTTTGTGATCTTCAAGAGGATGCAGAAATTATAATGAAAAATGAACCTTAGAATGATAGACTGTTCACAGTCAATTTGCTCTACACACATATGCATTCACAGCATTGCTGGTTCTTCCACCTCAGCAGAGAACTGGGGAGTGCATAGTGGCGTCTAAAGCAAGAAATGAATCAAAACTGTATATGAAAGAAACACTTGCTGAATTGGGCTACAAATTAATAGTTCTATCAGATTCAGATAGCGGATTAAAATGGAATTTCTTTGTGTGTGAGGGAAAGATATTTAAATTGATAAAGCTAGTTGACTGGATAATTCACTGCTAGGTGAAGGATACAAGGTTATGCTATTCTAAAGACTGCAGTGAGAAGAACCATCCACTGGTACAGGGGTGGAAAGTTGGTTTTATAAAGTGGACGGACGTCTAGGAGGTGAATCTCTACTCTGGAATGTATAAGACGTGTACAGTTGATATTAAATTATACTCTCACACACAGAACCTTTTCAGATAGAGCCTAGTGCCCGAACATGGAGGCATTCTTCTTTTGTTCCCCAGTCAGCACAAAAAGTGGTGCATACCTGTCTTCTTTTCAACAGATGCCACAAACAGATGGCAAGTATATGTGCTGTGCAGTGAGTTCAGTGAAAATGACTACTGCATACTGCACATGAGGCATTGTGCTCGATGCCAAAGAGTGGTTGTTTTGAGCTTTTTCACATCCATCCATCCATCCATCCATCCATTTACTTCTGCTTATCTGAAGTCGAGTCACGATGGCAGAGGCTAAGCAGGGTATTCCAGACGTCCTTCTCTCCAGCAATGCATTCCAGTTCCTCCTGGAGGATCCCAAGGCACTCCTAGGCCAGCTGAGATATATAATCTCTCCAGCGTGTTCTGGGTCTACCCCAAGGTCTCCTCCCAGTTAGACGTGCCTGGAAAACCTCTAAAGGAAGGCGTCCAGGAGACATCCTAATCAGGTGCCCGAACCACCTCAGCTGACTCCTTTCGACATGAAGGAGCAGCAGCTACTCCAAGATCCCTCCAGATGTCTGAGCTCCTCACCCTATCTCTAAGGGTGAGCCCAGCCACCCTATGGAGAAAGCTCATTTCAGCCGGCTGTATCCGTGATCTCATCCCTTCTATCACTACCCAAAGCTCATGACCATAGGTGAGGGTTGGAATGTATATTGACTGGTAAATCGAAAGTTTTGCCTTCCGACTCAGCTCCCTCTTCACCACAACGGTCCGGTACAACACCTGCATTACTGCTGATGCTGCCCCAATCCGCCTGTCCATCTCATGTTCCATTTTAACATCACTCGTGAACAAGGCCCCCGAGATACTTGAACTCCTTCACTTGGGGCAGCAACTCACTCCCAAACCCCTCCCAAACTCCTCCAAAGAATCGCTACCTTAAAGTGTTGGAGGGGTTTGGGTGTCCCTGTGATCCTGGGAGCTGTGTTGTTGGAGGCATTAGCCCATGGTAGGGTCTCCCAAGGCAAATTGGTTTCAGGGGAGGGGCCAGACTAAGAGCGATTCATGGACCCTGATGAAACGGCTAAGTAGGAGCTGCAGCACCTTGCCTGGGAGTGGGAAACCAGGGCCTCCTCCTGGTGCCAGACCTGGGAGGGGAGCTCGCCGGTGAGCGTCTGGTGGTCGGGTCTTGGCCCATGGGGCTGAAGAAATTCCATGGAACCACCACCATGTGTGCTCACCACTCGCAAGTACAGGCACCGGGGTTGGGTGCATTGTGATCAGGGTGGCAGGCAAAGGCGGGCGCCTGGGCATGCTGCTCCTCGGCAGCATAAACTAGTTAAATATTCCTTTTGTTAAATAAAAAAACCCCTTTGTTTCATTTTCCTAAATAAAGAACAATAATCATTTACCCACATTTGTAAAGGTTGAAGTAAAATATAATAGCTGCTTAAGTCAAATATTCCTTTTATTAAAAATGAAAACAGTTAATCGTAAATAGGCCATTTCTTAACAAACTTTTACAAACATTTGTACTCCCTCCAGTTGCTTCTCTTTTCTTTATCTTTCAGCAGTCTGTAAAATGAAAGCTCTGATTTCTTGTTCAATCTACATTACGTGTAGTCAATCACACAACAGCTCTTTCCCATTTTAGATCCGTTTATTGTGTTTTCCTGACATTAGAGCTGTGTTACTTCTGCCTATGGTGAAGTCATGGGCATTGCCACTATTGTACGTCTTTACGCCCTCTGCTGTACAAACAACACAATTACACATCTGAAAAACTAAGAGATGACACAGCCTGATAATAATCACGGTTCATTGTTTATTTCATCGATTCAAATTGTCATACATTTGTGTCTCGATTTATTGTCGCATGATACATGGTTACATTCCTAGCACTTGTGGAAATAAACACAGCAACTAGCTGCTAATTTAAGTTATAAAAGTCAGAAAAGGGACTAATTCTATTTGCGTTAACAAATATATTGCACTTAAAGGTTAAGTAAGAAAGTATTTAAAACTGCATATGTCTAGAACAGTGTGGTCATTTACTTCTGAAGCATTTTTTCCCCTCAGGCCTTACAGCACCAAATAGTAGAAATAACCCTTATCAGGCAGTAGGGCTGAAATTGCATGCTCCTCCACTGACTATAGTACATATAGCCTGCAGTCACACACACACACACACACACACACACACACACACACACACACACACACAGCAATTCAATTCTGTTCCATTAAGGACTAAATGCTTAATGTCGGGGAATTCAATCACAGCAAGGCAGTGCTGAGCCAAGCTTGTATAGACAGAGACCCATTTACATTTTATTGGCTTGCCCATTGCTAGAACACACACACACGCGCGTGCGTGCTGTCTCAGAGGCATTCACATGCATTCTTACATCATGGGTAGTGTCCAACACAATAAACAAGTACTGGAACAGCAGGCAAGACAAACTGCCTGAAGGTAAATGACTGGTAGAAACAGAAAGAGGGATGCAGCAGCAAATAGACATGGAGAACCTGCTGATTTATGAGCTTGTTGATTTGCTGCTGGGCTTCAAAATTGCACATTTGGCATTTTCTGTCCCAAGCTCATAATCTGCCCAGCTTGCAGCCCAGTAGCTAAGCACACGGGTCTGTCATACAGAATTAGTCTTGTGGTGATACCACACACTGACACTGATTAATGCCCAGCTTTTTAGACATGGTGTCAAATCACACAAAGGCGTAACACCACCTAATGATGAAGTTCACAGGATATTTAATTTATTCCTTGGTCTAATGGAGGATATTCAACTACAACGTGTAAAGCTCCATTTAAAATGTAAAGTTTCTGGTAAACAAACAACTAACATGACTGAATGGCGACAATGGTTATCTTTTAGTAATGAACAATTATTGTTTATGGTTGTAAATAATACAATTTGAAGTGGTTATGTTTTGTTTCATAACTGAACAGATGAGACACGTGTTTTGAATTTGATGTGGGAGAATAAAAGTTTTCATCATCAACTTTAAAAAAAAACAAGGTATGCTGTCAGTCCACTAATCTGAGCTCAGCCTTTGTTGGATAGGGAAATAGAAGCTCTCTCTCTCTCTCTCTCTCTCTCTTTATGGCCATCCTCATGTCTGAGGGTTGGCAATCTCAGGAGACACACACGTACTCCTCCAACCCTGCCTGTCCCTTGCCAAGGCAGAGCACGCAGTACCGGTCAGACCCATCCAGTCTTGAATGTCATCCATCCATCTCCTCCTAGCCCTCTTGATCTAGTCCCCTCCACTCAGCCCTCCAAGATAGTGCATGTTAGACCTCCAGCTCTTGTTATGTGGCCAAAATAGACGAGCTTACGTTTGGTGATAGCAGGCAGGAGTTTCCTTTGGGTGTTCAGTTCCTGCAGAATGGACTCATTAATTGGATGTTCTACCCAGCTAACCCGTAAAATCTTCTGGTATCCGAACAACTCAAATGCCTTGATGCGCTTCATATCATCTTTCCTGAAGGTCCACCTTTCGGCACCCTTGGCTGCAATGGGCCAAATGAGTGTTTCAAGAAGTTTAACCTTCAGGGATTTACTGAGGGCACGGTCTTTCCAGAATTTGGCTAAAGCTTTGATGGTTGTTCTAGCTATGCCAAGCCGGCGATGGATTTCCTTGCTGCAGTTAGAGTCCTGGTAGATATACGCCCCAAGGTATTTGAACGAGCTGACTTGCTCAAGTAGCACACCATTGCAGAATATGTTGATTGCTTCTACCTCTCAGTTTGCTGCCATGATCTTTGTTTTGGCAGCGTTGATCTTGAGGGAATGTTCTCAGATAGAAGCTCAGATAGAAAAAAATAGCCCAATCAGAAATACATCGATGCCAGGATTTGAACCGATGTTGTAGCGAAGTGAGAAAACAGTCACCTCATCCTGTCTTGAAGGTCTACAAGATACCAAACCTGCACCCTGACCACAACACCAAAGAGCCAGGCTCATTGGTATGGCAGCCAGAACACATACTCAACTGATGGGCACGCCGTCACACTATCCACCACTTCGGGAGGTGCACCCGTGTGCTTCGCACACAGGCATCCCTCACCTGTACTTCTCCGATACCAGGGTGCCCCACACACTCGTGCTTCACCCATTTCTGGGGTCCCTTGCACTAACCCTAACCCTAACCCCACCTATCCTGGGGGTCCCTCATACAGCTCACTTCCAATGGCCTCCTGGCAAGCCATCCCACTTCTGACACCATCTGTAGCGAAGCAAGAGAACAGTCACCTTATCCTGCCTTCAACCCAGGTCTACAGAATGCCAAACCTGCACCCTGATCACAACACCAAAGAGCCAGGCTTGCTGGTATGGTAGTCAGAGCACATACTCAACTGTAGTGACGGGCACTCCGTCACACTGTTCCTTCCCAAGCAATGCCCTCTAGACCACTTGGCCACGTCATGACCTGAGGTTATGTAACATGGCACTTACATGGTCAGTACGCAGCGGTGTCACACCACGATTGTAGAATCACTACCTGAGGCCGGCACACCAATTACATTCTTAAACACGCTCAAACTCGGTTAAACACACACATACAGACAGGCTATAGGTTTCAGCCAAAGGCTGAGCCAAAAATCTATGAAAGTCCGTGAAAACTCTCCCATGTCTGATGTAATATCTCTAGCCCTGTAGTTAGACTCTGGTCCAGTGTGCTGCCTTTAGCTAAACAATTTACATAAATGCATGCAATTGGGGAAACAGTTGCTAAACTATGTCTAGGTCTCCCCCCCCATGTTTTTCAGTGTTTTGTCCAAGTAACAGAGTTGACCAGTTGAAGATTCCCAAATTTGGCATTAGTTTACTGGCTTTATAGTTCTTATTACTCCAGGGATTCGATTACAACACTACAGCAATAATACAAATCAAAATGCACAAGACATGATTCATTACATACGCATGAATTACACAGGAGGAATAAACATCAGCACAGAGCGGAAACCTCTAACCCACACTCCTGGGTGGTGCAACAAAAAGTAAGCCATGACTCTATACAGATTGAGCTCTGAGAGTCACCATTTGATGCAAGTTTCAAAAGTAGTGTGGTTTGACTGAGTCCTGCTGCATTGTAGATGATTTGATATATGTCTATGTGTGTGTGTGTGTGTGTACAAAAACAAGACAACATAAGGTTTCTATTTTAAACAAGTAACTGAGATTTAATTTACTCACCAAAAGCTAAATACAATGGATAGGAAAATGGAAGATCATAGCACAGAACACCCCCCACCCAGTGGAAAAAAAAAAAAAAACCAAAAAAACCCCACTTAAACAAGTAAACATAGCTAAAATGAAAATGAATGCTAGTTGGAAGTAAATGCAGCCAGCTGAATGTGAACAGATGCTGAAGAACATTATTGAATATGCTGGAATAGGGAGCGGCTGTGCTGATAGACCAGGGAGTACAATAGGAAGCAGTGTCTCAGACTCGGGCTGTAATAGGAGACCATGTGCGTGTTTACGGGTATGTGGTGATCGAATTGTTTAAAAAAAATCATTGGGGTTGGTGGGTTCAAGAATTATTAGACCTAACAGTCTTGGATGGCAAAAAGCAGCTATGAAGGAAAAACCCATATGAAGTTTTCGAGTCAGCTAGCTAGCTTACCAATTAAAGATCCTACTGGTTCTGAACATTATAAACTATAACACCATTCATCACGCCACGGTATTACGAATAAAAAGTGTACATTTCTCTATAACCATCGTCTCATGCCAAACTGAAAGGAATAAGTAAGCTCACAGTATCCTGCAGAGCTGCCATTTTCTCCCTCACTTCCCAAGAGGCCCGAGCAGTGAAATTAGAGCTGTCTGTATACGTTATAGGGCTGGAGGGGAAGCCCATGTCGAATGTTAAAAAGGATGATGTCACTACTAACAAGTACATTCATTTGTATGTTTCCCAGAGCACAGCCTTGACATCATGTGTTTTCTTTTCATTCCACCAGGACCTTTTTCATGAATGTCTTCTTTTTCCCTCAGGGTTTATTTTCTCTGTCTCCTACCACCAACCTGAGAAACGTACCAGTTTCTACAGCTAATGGCCTAACCACAGACTGAGTCACTTCCACAAAAATGTTGCTCTGGCCAGTGTTGTAGCCGAGTCACTAAACCTCAAGTCCGAGTCCAGTCTCGAGTCCCCAGTGTTTTAGTCCAAGTCATTAAAAAAATTCTGAGTCGAGCCCAAGTCAAGTCCGAGTCCAAGACTCTCCAACCGCACCATTTGACGGTGGCTATTTCAGCGCCATTAACATTAGTTAGTTCCTGAACATGACGTATGAACAGGTGAATGTGCTTCTCTTTGCCAGGGAGTGTGAAGTATTCTGTCAGAGATGGTTGGGAGACGGAAGTAAGTGCAAGTGAAGACGGTAAACAATCCAGAATGGCAGGCAAAATCGTAAAACAGGCAATAGGTCGAGGTCACAAACAGGCTCTCATAGACTCGGCAGAATCAAAGATACAGGAAATCAGGGATCAGGAAACCAAACAAGGAAATAAGGCTTGGTAATGTGTCAGCAATGCAACTCAATACTTCGCAAAGTAAGTGCGTTTTCACAGATTTTATATAGGCGTGCTGATTGCACCTTAATCCTGTGCAGGTGCAAGAGTCTGCTTGGCACAAGTATTGTCCTGAGCACGCCTGAGAGTCTATCAGATCCACGCGCCAAGGCGCACAGGTGTGACACTCTTGCACAAAATTAATACAAAAATTAACGTGGATATAAATATCTTATGCCAAATTATTATGACGTTACAAAAAATAAAGAAAAAATCAGAGTCCTCGTCTCTGATTTACAAGTCTGAACGCAGTTAATGCACGAGTCCGAGTCCAAGTCCGAATCATCAGTGCTCAAGTCCAAGTCAAGTCACGAGTCCTTAAAATTAGGGCACGAGTCGGACTTGAGTCCAAGTCCTGGACTCGAGCACTACAGGCCTGGCTCTGACACACATGCTTTATATTGAGAATAGGAGGGAAGACAAAAAAGCATAAGAGAAAGAAGGGGAAAGAGGACAGAGAAAGATGCTCATGCAAACAAATACACAAGAGGATTGGGAAAGAGAGGGTGTGTGTGTATGTGAGAATTCCTCTGTTAATATCTCTGGGTCTTTCTCATTGGGTTCATACTGTACCAGAACTCTTGGTTATGTGGGTCAGAGGAAGTGCCTAATAAACCCTGAATCTCCAGGACTTCTGAGCTGAACACAGGACTCGTCTGCATGATGACGGTGCTGACCTTATCCCTGATGCAACAGCTAAGCTACTTGGCTGTCAACCGAATGATGGCTTCCATTTTTTTGAGCACCCCTTCCTTAGCAGTCTTGCAAGCCAAACATGCAACTTTTACGACAGAATCCGGTACTTTTCATCACTAAACATCCTACTTTCACAAGACAAGGCTGTTTGACTGATGGTGTCAACAGCCAATCATGATTACTCACCAATGTTTCAGAACAGAACTGTGGTGCTTAGTACCATTGCCTCACAGCAAGAAGGTTCTGGGTTTGAGCCCAGTGGCTGACAGGGGCCTTTCTGCGTGGGTTTCCTCCAGGTCCTCTGGTTAGGTTAACATGGAGCAGCCGTGACCTGAAGGTTGGGCTGAAGAAACATAGCTGCCCACTGCTCTGTGTGTGTGTGTGTGTGTGTGTGTGTGTGTGTGTGTGTGTGTGTGTGTGTGTGTGTGT
>JANZLB010000028.1:59635662-59647971 GCA_026167865.1 Notarius quadriscutis
ATTTTCTAGGAATTGTTATGGGTGCCAATAATTGTGGAACAGGTGATTTTATGAAAAATAATTATTTCTTAGTCAGGCATTTTTTTTTTAAATTCACTTGAGTTAAGGGTTACATTTTTCTACAATTGTCAGTGTGAGATTATGCTTCTGCAATAAAAATTGAATTTATTTTAAGGCTTTTAACGCATCTTAACCAGGGGTGCCAATAATTGTGGAGGGCGTTGTGTGTTTAATATATATACACACACCAAAGGGTCACAAACTTTTCAGTCATTTGGACGAGCCACTCGTTTTAGGCTGTGTGTACGTTCTCTATAGGCCATGTTTTCATGGCTATTCTGCTATTTAGATATATTTTAATAGTTATCAAAGAAGAAGAAATAAAAAGCTCCTTACCATCGCCTTGAAATTTGCTTTCTCTAAGGAAATGAGACAGGAATACAGGATTACTACACTTCAACAGTGTTCACAGTTTAGATACACAGAGTGGGTGGACTGTGTGGTATTTTGTCACATTTTTATTTCAACAAGACCGTGCTGTCACTCGTACTCTCTGAAGAAATAGTACTAAACTGTACCTCTCCTTGTCACAGGTGTGGTGCTATGAAGGGTACATCTTTGACTGCATCTTTAATATGTATATTTCACCTGGATTATAGTGGATAGCGTGTACCTTTAATTAGAGTAAAGCTTTAAAGCTGCACTACATGCACACAAAGACAGAAGAAGTACAGTTTACTACCCTTTTTTTCCAGAGCGTGTCTTCACCGTCATTAGATTTATAGACATCGCAGATGTGTGTCGCATTGTTTACGTACATCATGAGTAAATAAGTTCTGTGATGACCTACCTTCCCCTGATGCATGAGAGATTTCCCATCATCTGAATCCTTTTGCGAATGCAGTGTGAATTTGCAGTCTGATCAAGCGAAGGATTAAAGATAGCCCAAAGTTCACAGTGTCAGACGTGCTAACTGAACAGTTAACCCCACCTACTTTAATCACCAGCGGAAGAGTAGAGAACGACAGAGAGAGAACGAAAAGGGGGAGAGAGAGAGAGAGAGAGAATACAAACGGTCCTACAAGAAGGTTTTTGTGTTTCCTTCTATTTCCTGTGTTCTGTGGTTTGCATATGGTCTTACACGCAGGTCTGACAAACGAGCATGCAACGTCTCTCTAACTGAAACCCCCTTTCATGTATTCTTATCAATGCACATAAAGATTTCAGCTGTTTCTTTTTTCATTTTAAAAGGAAAGCAAATGCTTTTATCATCACGCTTAATAAATGCAAAGGTAATTATTAAATCGTGTCTCTTTATTAAAGAAACCACCGTTGAGGCACTGTGGAGGGCAACATTCATTCAACATATGCTTTTAATGTATTCACATCATTTGCATTTGTGAAGTGATGCTATCTCAGATGGTGATACTCTCTCTCTCTCTCTCTCTCTCTCTCTCTCTCTCTCTCTCTCTCTATCTCTCTCTATCTTTTCTTCAAGTGTTCTGTGTGTGCATGTGCGTGCATGCAAGAGGAATTTCCATATACAAGGCTATTAGATGTTAGATATGTCCTTTTCATAGAAAGTTTTTTTTTTTAAATTCCCCTTTTTCTCTCTCTAGGAATAAGTAAAATAAAAGCATTCTATTTGAGGCAAAGACGACTTCACTTCCTGGTTTTGGATCCCCAAACTGCTCAAAATAGGCAGGTCAAAAAAGAGACAATGTTGACTCTGCATATAAAGCAGAATGTCAGGATTCTTTCAAAACCATGTAATAGTTTCCCGCCAACGCCAAAATAGCTCAACACCTAAAACCATCCATATCAACGCCAACGCCAAAATAGCTCAACACCTAAAACCATCCATATCAAATAGATAAAAAAAGATGGCATCAGATGACACTATCTAAATATCTTTGGTGAACAGAGAAAAGGCTGACGTAGACTAATGTAACACTGTGGTGGTTTCTATGTGTACAGTGTTGATCGTTGATTGAGAATATTATTATAGAGGAAATTAGGTGCCAATGGTGCATTTAATTAAAACTAGACAAGTAGAAGGATACAAAATATTAACAGAGTGGCTGAAAAACGAAAGCAAAAATTCAGTGTCCTTGGTGTAGCTGTAAGAATATTTAACAAGAAATCACTGGGAAGAACACTGAGTCTTGACAGTCACCCCTGAAACAGGAAACCAATCATTTCCTCTCAGATGTTGGGTTAGAAGAAGAAAAAAAAAAACCACCTGATACAAGCTCACTACAAGGAAAAATGTGTTAACATTTCAATGCCTGTCAGTGCATGCAAAAAAGAGCAATTCAAAATTGTGAGCCAGAATGATGGCATGTGTGTGTGTGTGTGTGTGTTTTCAGTTTTCACAGTGCAGAACGTGTGCATCAGCGTTATACATTATTTTGCGGGTTTCAGTTGATACTGAACCTGTAACCTTTGACAAGGCGAGTAAAATAGTTAACTTTTGAAAACTGGTGAGTGGGAAGACCAGTAAAGTACACCAGAGTGTTTGTCATGTTCATGGAAGCAGTCTGAGACAGCATGTGCTTTGTGACATGGTGCATTGTCATAGCAGGAAGTAGGCATTAGAAGATGAGTAAATTGTGACCATGGTTACCAACAATACTTCGATACGCTGTGGCATACTTGCAATTGGTATTAAAAGGCCTAATGTGTGCCAAGAAAGCATTCCCCACACCATTACACCACCACCACCACCACCAGCAGCCTGACCTGTTGACAAAAGGAAAGTTGGCCCTATGAACTTATCCTGTTGGTGCCAAATTCTGACCCTGTTATCTGCATGTCTCAATACAAACAGAGCTTCAGCAAATCATGTGACATGTTTCCAATCACTGCTGTCCAGTTTCAATGAGCCCGTGCCCATTGTGGCCTCAGATTCCTGTTCTTGGCTGACAGGATTGGAAACTGATATGGTCTTCTGCTGTTGTAGCCTACATTAGTTAGTAAGGTTTGATGTGTTGTGCATTCTGAGATGCTTTTCTGCTTATCATAGTTGTAACAAATGGTTATTTGAATACTTCTTTTCCAGAATTTCATGTTTGATGTGAAGATTAACTGACCATGTTCCACATGATTTTATGGATTGTGCTGCGGCTACATGACTGGCTGATTGGACAACTGCATGAATGGACAGGTGTTCCTATTAAAGGGGAATTTGAGTGTAAATGTTACTTTATCACATTTGTGAATGTCAACAATCACTACTGCGGTGGTACGGTGGTGTAGTGCTGTTGCCTCACAGCAAGAGGGTTCTGGGTTCAAGTCCAGTGGCCAACGGGGGCCTTTCTGTATGGAGTTTGCATGTTCTCCCCGTGTCTGTGTGGGTTTTCTCCAGGTGCTCCGGTTTCCCCCAAAGACATGCAGGTTAGGCTAATTGGTGCCTCTAAATTGACTATAGGTGTGAGTGTGAATGGTTGTTTGTTTCTATGTGTCAGCCCTGCGATGATCCGGTGACTTGTCCAGGGTGTACCCTGCCTCTTGCCCATAGTCTGCTGGGATAGGCTCCAGCTTGTCCATGACCCTGCACAGGATAAGTGGTTATGGAGGATGGATGAATAGACAGTCACTACTTTTATATCCACAAAATATTCCATTTTTTGCCTTTATTCTGGAACAGACAATATTCCTACTAAAGCTACAGTCACACTACAGCTCGTGATGCTTTGTGATGTTTTATTGATGAAAATGAGGCATTTTGGTAACAATGCATGGCAATATACAGGTGAGCTAAAAGTTGTGGTCACACAGCAGCCGAATACTTGACTGTCACACCTTTGCACGCTTGAGACGGCAACGCTCACTCACAGGACCCAGTTGTTATGGGAAACACCTGATGCTGATTTGAGTGCAATCAGGACGCGCATATAAGGATACTGTTTTCACAGAGACTTTATGAAGTATTATCATTATCACTGTCACATTTGTTTCAAGCCATGTTTATGACTCTGCTTTCAGTTTTGCTTTTGGTTTTGTTACTCTGAACTTGCCTCATATTTTGTGTTTGTAAATATCACGCCTGCTAATAAACACTCTTCCTGCACTTAGATCCGTCTACTGCCGCATACCTGACAGAATACTTTGCAAAGTCTTTATGAAAACAGCATCCTTATACGTGTGTCCTGATTACACTCAAATCAGCATCAGGTGTTTCCCATAACGACTGGGTCTCAAGAGCACACACAACGTGTTCCAAAGGATCCCTGAATGTAAATGTATTTTTCAAGTCTCAGTGAAGGTTAGGCTATGCCAAGCCACTGTGTTTATGAGGCTCCTGCGAGCATCTGGTTCATGGATTTGAGACAAATACATCTCAAGAGGCTTGACAAAGGTTCCCTGAGCTTCAGGAAATATTCCCAAACTCACCTGTGAGTATTCGTCACTTAGTTTGCCAATGAAAACATCTCCACCAAATTTCAATGCATGCACTGAATTTTTTCGTGACATTTTTGGCCACTCACTAGGTGGAGACACACCAAAAACAACTCTGGAAACTCGGAGAACAATCGCTGTGCATCACATGATTGGTAGCGATGCTACTAATTTTTCATTGCCAAGTATTTGCAAACCCATCGCGAGCTGTAGCGTGACCAGGGCCTAAACTGTTTACATGGCCAGTGAAAATGAGTATTCCATTAATATTCCCTTTTACATGCAGCCATGAGTACTCTGATTGTCTAGTTAGTTTGTGTACAACGTACAGAGCTGACTATAAACAGGCAAGAGGCCGTGTCTCACAAACTTACACAAAAATCCCTATTGAGATGCCTATTCCAAATGCGCTGTATACATGTCCAGAGAATGCTCCTAAAATCTGAAGAATACAAGCATCTCCCACATGTCTTAATCGGAAAATGCTAAATTCTGAATAAGGCCAAATTTGAAATATCCAAACAGTATATGCTGTTTTTCACGACCCATATCAAATTCCAAGTCTTGTCATATCCAGAATAATAGTGGAATATTAAGGGGTGTACACACAGGAAGTGATTTTGCTCCTTGTCCATTGCTTTGGCACTGAAATTTTTCACTTGGGCTGTCCACATATAAAGCAATTCGCTTGTTGACATTCCAGGCTCTGGTAGCTCTCTTGTATTTTTTCCACCCCCAAATGTTTCCAAGTGATACAAGCAGTAGCTGGCTAGTTCCCTACAAGGCCATAAATGTATAAAAAATTGAAATATATTGCTAGTGTATGCATATGAAGAGAGCTATGCTTCAACAGTGACACTTTACCCACATTTTAATTTATTTTAGTTCACGGCTAGCACAGTTTATAGATCAAAGCCCTAACTATTTCTGGAATGCTTTGTTAAGGCACATTTTATTCTGTCTGCCTAGTTAACTGTTGAGATATCTAGTCAGCACAATGGCTAACTATATCACTGATTCTTCCTGTTGAGTTATGTCCATCCATTATCCATAACCACATTTCCTGTACAGAATTGTAGGCAAGCTGGAACCTATCCCAGCTGACTACGGGCAAGAGGCAGGGTACACCCTGAACAAGTCGCCAGATCATCACAGGGCTGACACATAGAGACAAAGAACCATTCACAGTCATGGTCAATTTAGAGGCACCAATTAGCCTAACCTGCATGTCTTTGGATCATGGGGGAAACCCACACAGACACGGGAAGAACATGCAAACTCCACACAGAAAGGACCTGTCGGCTACTGGGCTCAAACCCAGAACCTTCTTGCTGTAAGGCAACAGTGCTAACCACTACACCACCATGGCCGCCTTGTTGAGGTATGTGTTCTCATTTATTGTATTATTTTAGGTTGAAATTAATGTTTTTGTATGCATGGGAAATTCATTGGTGGGCATTTTTTTATGTGGTGACGTGCATTTCATGCGTCCTGGTGTGGGCGGGGAAAAGTTTTACGTATGATGAGCTACATTTTACAGATAACCCCATGTTTGTTTTTGCTGCTGTTATCCTTACGATGAATGGAACAAAATAAAAGTGTAGACTACATATAATGATTCCCTTCTGTTCAAATGACCAAAATATAAGAAACATAAATATGGAGGCAAACAACAGAAAACTCAACAGGTTATGGGCCCAGGAGGAAGATCGCAGACATTAGTGTTCGATGGAGATGAAAATAACTACGAACTTTGAGAAGCAAAATTCTTTGGTCACCTGTGAATACTGGGCTTAAAAGAAATGATACTCTCTACCGTGGATGTTGATGAAGAAAAGAATGAAGAATGCTGGGCAGAGCTAATCCAATTCCTTGATGACAAAAGCCTGTTGTTGGTGATGAGAGAGGTGGTAGATGATGGCAGAAAGGCCTTACAAATACTGTGGAATCAGTATGCTAGCCAGGGTAAGCCCAGAATTATCGCACTATATACAGAACTAACCTCGCTAAAGAAGGAGCCTGAAAAACAGTGACAGACTATATTATTTGAGCCGTAAAGACATTAACCGCCCTAAGAAATGCGAAGGAGGTAATTAGTGATGGACTGATTATAGCCATGATTCTGAAGGGTCTTCCAGAACCGTACAAGCCTTTCACCACAGCAGCGAGAAATTAATGTTTACCCAGTTCAAAAGTAAACTATGAAGTTACAAGGAAACGGAAAGATTGAACCACAAAACAAAATCAGACAATGTGATGACAGTGGACATATCATCTGTTACATGCTATAGATGTGGAAACCGTGACCACACAGCGAGAGACTGCCGCCAGAAAGGGACAACTAAATGATGCAACTACTACGGAAGTTCAACACACAGTAGTGAGACATACAGGAGAAAACCCAAGCACAAAGATCATGCAAAACAAACTGTGGCAAGACAAGAGAAACACAAAGAACAACAAATATTTGTGTTCAAAGTCAGAGAGAGCTCCCACAATTTCATTGTACCCCACTGTGCAATGACAATAAAAAGTCTATTCTATTCTATTCTATTCTATTCTATGAAAACTGATACAAAAGCTAGTGTACCCTTGGAGTTGGTACTTACTGACTAAGCAGGTCCCATTGAGCCAATTGCTCAAAATGGGTACAAGTATGCAGTCTCATTCAGAGATGACTTTTCAGGGGCAGTATCTGTTTTCTTCCTTAAAAACAAGAGTGACATGGCATTAGCAACAGAGAAATTCCTTGCAGACAGTGCACCATATGGCAGAGTCAAGTGCATGAGATCAGATAACAGTACAAAATACACAAGCAATGCTTTTCAGTCTCTTTTAAGGGATATAGGCATAAGACATGAAACATCATCCCCTTACTCTACACATCAAAATGGTACTGCTAAGAGGTAGTGGCAGACCCTCTTTGAAATGGGAAGGTACATGTTAATAGAAAACAGATTACCAAAAACACTGTGGAACTATGCTGTCCAAACTGCAGCACATATTCGAAATAGATGCTATAATGATAGAACTAAGAATACCCCATATTTCAAGTTAACAGGGAGAAAGATGGATCTGTCTGGTTTTTCAGGATACTTAGCATGGAATTCTTGGCATAATGTGAGATTCAGGATCTCACATGCTTGGAACCAGCATTGCTCTTCAGGGTCATAATCCTCCCGATCCATCAGATACTCCAGTGTGTCGTCCTTATGACATGAGTTAAGGATTGTTCTTACGATGCAAGCTGGTTGTCCATCAATATCAAGGGGTGCAGGTGGTGTGGTGGGGTGGGGCATTTGTAGCTAGTGGTCCAGGAATTACAGGTTTTAGGCATGATACATGAAACTTGGAGGAGAGTCAACAGTGGCGTGGCAGGTCTAGATTGAAGGTTACCTCATTTATACGCTGCAGAATCTTATAGGGGCTAGCATATCTGGTGTTGAGCTTTCTACATCCCTGCATGTTCTTGATGTTCTTAGTGGACAACCAAACCTGATCACCTGGGTTCTACAGAGGAGTTTCTCCTCTAGGGTGGTCAGCAAAGTGCTTGGCCCATTGGGCCACTTGTTCCAGATGTTGGTGGGTGCTCTCCCACACTTGCTCACTCTGCTTAAACCATTTATCTACTGCAGGTGCATCTGTGGGAGTAGCATTCCATGGGAACAGAGGTGGATGATAACCAAGCGCACACTGGAATGGTGTCAAGTAGGGGAGGATGGAGTTTTGGGCATACTCGGTCTACAGGAGGAACTGTGCCCAATATTCTTGATTCTCCAGGCAAAATGACCATAAAAAACATCCTATCTCTTGGTTGGATCTCTCCACCAGACGATTGGCTTGTGGGTGGTAACCTGATGTGAGGCTAACAGAAACCCCAAGCTTCTCCATGAAGCTAGACCATACCTGTGATGTGAACTGGGTGCCATGGTCACTGACATTGTCCTCAGGTATCTCAAAGTATCTGAACAGATGGCTGAAAATCAGTTCAGAAGTTTCAAAAGCTGTGGGGAGCCCAGGCAGGGAAATTAGGTGTATACACTTTGAGAACCTATCAATAACCACCATGATAACTGTGTTCTCTTTGGATATGGGGAGGTCAGTGATGGAATCAATGGGGATGTGGGACCATGATTGTTGAGGGGAAGGAATAGCATGAGTTTAACTGTCTGGATAGTGTGGGACACCTTTGCTTGGGCACACACAGTACAAAAGGAGATGTACTAGTTAATGGGCTACATGGATTTGAAGGAGGTATTCAGTAAGGGTAAGACTTGTGGTCTGCCCCCACATCGCACCTATGACTGCACTATCGATCTCCTTCCTGGTACTTCCCCTCCACATAACCGCATCTATCCTCTGTCACAAACTGAGCAAGCCACTATGGAGGAGTATGTGCAGGAAGCACTAAAACAGGGGTACATCCACCAGTCCACCTCACCAGCCTCAGCGAGCTTCTTCTTTGTGGAGAAGAAATGGGGTGGTCTTCAACCATGTATTCACTATAGAGGTCTTAACCAAATCACGGTTAAATACCCGTATCTTCTTCCACTGGTTCCTTCAGCCCTAGAACAGCTACGCACAGCCAGAATCTTCTTTAAGATAGACCTACACGGTGCTTACAACCTTATCTGAATCAGAGAAGGGGACTAGTGGAATACAGCCTTCAGCACCACCGCTGGCCATTTTGAGTACCAGATGATGCCATATGGCCTCTCTTCGGCACCCAGTGTCTTCCAATGCCTGATAAATGATGTGCTCTGAGACATTTTGGAGAGATTTGTCATGGCATACATAGACGACATCCTGATCTACTCCCCAGATGAAGAGAGCCATCTCAGACATGTCAGATCGGTGCTTACCTGTTTTCTAGAAAACCACATGTATGTGAAAGCTGAGAAGTGCGAGTTTCATGTGTGTCAGATCTCCTTTTTGGGGTACATATTCAGCTCAGAGGGGGTCAGTATGGACCAGTCCAAAGTGTCTGCCATCATTTCCTGGCTTGTGCCCTTTTCTGTCAAGGAACTTCAGCATTTTCTGGGTTTCGCCAACTTTTATCAGCGACTCATCAGGAACTTTAGCACCATCACCGCACCGCTGACTTCCCTTCTAAAGAACAGATTCTAATGCCTCCAATGGACTCCAGCAGCTGAGGAGGCCTTCATGGAACTCAAGACCGCTTTCACTAAGGTCCCCATTCTTCAGCATCCCGATCCAATGCAACCTTTCATTGTGGAAGTGGATGCATCCGAGACCAGGGTAGGAGGCATCCTCTCCCAACGCTTTGGTGAAAAGCTCAAACTTCACCCCATGGCATTCTTCTCCAAGAAGCTTAAACCCACAGAGAGGAATTATGACATTGGCAACAGAGAATTTCTGGTGATTAAGTTAGCCCTGGAGGAGTGGAGACATTGGCTGGAGGGAGCCACGCACCCTTTAGTTATCCTCACAGATCTTAAAAACCTTGAATATCTCAAGAAGGCAAAAAGTCTCAACCCATGCCAGGCTAGATGGGCGTTGTTCTTCACATGCTTCCACTTCATGATTTCATTCCGTCCCGGCACCAAGAATACCAAGGCAGATGCTCTGTCCAGGATTCACAGCTCCTCTCCACACAAATCTGAAACTCACCACATCTTAGCACCTGAATGTTTTGTTCAGGCCATCACATGGGACCTGGACAGGGAGATAAGGGATTCTCAACCATGGACACCCCCGGAAAACTGTCCCCCAGGTCTCCTATATGTCCTGCACAACCTCAGAGGCAGGCTCATTACTTGGGCTCATGTATCACCTGCCACTGGTCACCGTAGCAGTCACTGCACATATCAGCTGCTCAGAAACAAGTACTGGTGTGAGAACATGATAACAGAAATCAACCATTTTGTTTCCTTGTGTTCCAAATGTGCTCTGGCCAAGGTGCCACAAACCCCGCCCACCAGAAAATTATGTCCTTTTCCAGTACCCCAAAGACCCTGGTCTCACCTGGCAGTAGATTTCATCACCAACCTACCACCATCCCAAGGCAATACGACCATACTGGTCATCATTGACAGATTCTCCAAAGCCCTCAAATGCATCCCGTTACCAGGATTACCCACAGCCTTCCAAACCGCCAAACTCATTTTCCAGTACATCCTCAGATATTTTGGCATCCCAGAGGACATTGTATGTGACCACAGGCCACAGTTCATCTCCTGACTCTGGTCTTGTTTTATGGAGCAACTAGGAGTCTCAGTAAGTCTTACCTCTGGGTACCACCCTCAGTCCAATGGGCAGGTCAAACGGGCCAACCAGGAAGTGGGGTGCTTCCTACATCTCTTCTGCATGTGGAACCAGGGGGACTGGGCACAATTCCTCCCTTGGGCCAAGTATGCACAAAATTCACTCAAGCACTCAGCAACACAACTCACCCTGTTTCAGTGCATACTACACTATCAACCCCCCTGTTCCCATGGGATGATGCATCCATTCAAATACAAGCAGTTGATGACTGGTTCTCTCTGAGCCAACAAATTTGGGAGGAGGTCCATTAATGAATTGAAGAAGTCAATACCAGGTATAAGAGGTATGCCGACAAGCACAGGAGCAAGAATCCAGAATACTTTCTGGGTGACTGGGTATGGGTTTTCACAAAGGACCTGAAGGAGCCCAACACCTGTAAAAAACTTCAAGCATGATACATTAGACCATTCAAGGTTCTTTGTCGCAAAAATGAGGTGTCCTACAGACTTGACCTCCCACCCCACAGCTGTATAGCACCCACGTTCCACATATCCTGCCTAAAGCCAGCCATTCAAGGCCCTCTGTCAGAGAATACACCCATGCAGGAACCTACCCCCCTAAACATAGAAGGGGAACCCATCTACCAGTTAAGCAAGATCCTCAACTCCAGATGTAGACAAGGACAACTGGAGTATCTAGTAGATTGGGAAAGCTATGGACCCGAGGAGCGAAGCTGGGTAGAAGCTAAGGACATTCTTGACCCTCTCCTGACACAGGAGTTCCACAGGCTGTACCCAAACAAACCAGCACCCAGGGGGAGAGGGCCTCCCAGAAAGACTGTAGCTCCCAGAGGGAGCTCTTCAGGGGTTTTCTGTCAGTAACAGCATTGAGAATGCTAGCTTGAAACAGCCTACAAACATGGACACTTCAAACTACACTTTCCATGAATCACAGCGCCCTCTGTTCCCTATCTATTAATTACACCTGTCACTCATTTCCCTGTCAATCAGTCTCAGCTATTTAAACCCCTCAATCACGCTTACCTAACGCAAAGTATCATTCAGTGTTTTCTTTCTTGTCGTACCGAGCCATTCACAGTTTGCCTGACCTCTCGTATTCTCGACCATATTCTTGCTTTCTCCGACCTCGTCTTCTCGCCCTGCCTAAGATATCCTGTCTGCCAGTCGACCGACCACTGCCCGTTTCTCTGACCACGATTCTTGTCTTCCAATTTGGCTTTGTCTACAGGTTTTTTCTCCTGTTCTCCCCTGTGTCTACATTCATAAGTGCCTGCACCCTGACAACCTGCATGTCTTTGGACTGTGGGGGAAACCGGAGCACCCAGAGGAAACCCATGCAGACACAGGGAGAAAATGCAAACTCCACACAGAAAGACCCCTGTCGGCCACTGGGCTCGAACCCAGAACTTTCTTGCTGTGAGGTGACAGTGCTAACCACTACACCACCGTGCTGCCCTTGGATAAAACCCATTTATGAAAGTAAAGATACAAATACAAGTAATATAAAATATATATTTAGGCACTGCCTGAAAGTGGAGCTTCCGATGAGTGTAAAATGTGTTAGTAAATAACCCTACACAATTTTTTCATCTCATCTCATTATCTGTAGCCGCTTTATCCTGTTCTACAGGGTCACAGGCAAGCTGGAGCCTATCCCAGCTGA
>JANZLB010000028.1:60409094-60420079 GCA_026167865.1 Notarius quadriscutis
CAAACTCCACACAGAAAGGCCCTCGCCGGCCACGGGGCTCAAACCCGGACCTTCTTGCTGTGAGGCGACAGTGCTAATCACTACACCACCGTGCTGCCTTCATTATTATCAGTAATAATAATTTTAATAACAGTTCATAACAGTTTATCATCTAAAACTCATCTGATGTGTCAAATGAGCATGTCTAGTCTTGCACTGATGGTACAAGATTAATGAAGTGAACAAGTAGGTTAAATTAGTGGTGAACAATGTGCCTGTGTAATTCATCTTAATTTTTCTCTCATGAATCATTTGATTTGCAATTATTGACATGTGATTTTTAAATTTACATATTTCTTACATGATTCATCTATGTTTTTTTGTGTGTGGTTTTCTTTTCTTTCTTTCTTTTCTAATTTTTCAACAAACAGTTCACTTATTTTTCATGTGGTTTTTTTTTCTGTTTACTTGATTATTCTGCCATGTTATTGTTTTCCTTCTGTATGAGGTGATTTTATTGATTTATTGTGTGTGATTTTTCTGTAAAAGCAGGAGCACTTTAGAAACACAGCATGCCTTAGTTGATTGGCTACAATTGCAGTAAGATGGACATGACATTTCATTTTACTTGACCTTTTGCTTTAAATGCTGATTTTTGTGATGTATCAAACTCCTCGATATTTTCAAAGAACAAAACTACAAGAAGGATTTGACAGGTTCGAACCTTGTTTTTGCTCTCGGAACCCATAGAGCATAAAGTACATGACAGCAGAGGTAAAGGTAAAGAGGGTAAAGGAGGATGAGGCAGCACAGAGGGAGATAAAGAACAGAAGACAGAAAAGCGGAGAGAGAAAAAAACAGAGATGAAAAGGACAGTAGAAGGAATATGAGAGCGAGAGAGAGAGAAATACATTCAAATTCAATTCAGAACTGCCTTAAATCACAGCAATGTAAATATCACACAGCTTTGATTTCTTTCTCTACGTCCACATATGCTTCCCCCCACAAGCATCCAAGAGTTTGGGCTTAAAGACAAATATTTGATTTAAACCATATCTACACCATTGGATCTGAGTCAGTCCTCAGGGTACACCAGATGGTCCACTATCCCTGTGTTGTGTGAGATGAAATTGAGCAAACAATATGGACAGTATGGACTATCTGAGGGCCCTGATGGCTGGTTTGAGAACCTCTGGTCTTGATATTACACAAAAACTCTACACAAGAAAACCAAAAATACAGGCAGCCATGACAGCGTGAACTATGTACAGGTAATTCCAGTTGAATCCTCTGTACCTGCACAAGCTGAGTCTGAAGACAGAGAAATTTTCCTGGGTATGTATTAACATGACGCTCTACTTTAGTCACTGACTTTGAATACACTCCCTGGCCAACATCATCACATTTCATAAAACACTCTCTTTTTTGGTTCGTTTCCCATATTAATTCGTCAGGTGGTGTTTCAGCAGCAGACTCACCTCATATGCATCACCTTCGGCATGATTATGAACTTGCTTCAAACCCTATTAATTATTTCACCATTGTCATTACTTGTATGCAAATCTAATGAGTGGCTCACCAATAGAGTCGAAACTGGTTAGGAAAATTGCTTCTGTCCAGCAGGGTCTAAATGTCTGATTGCATTATCAAGAACTAATTTTATTTCACCATCCAATCTGAGATAATTACATTTCCAGAATAACATTCCATTCCATTGTTATGAATGTAATACATCAGCATTTTATAATTTGCTGGAGGAAAATGGGGGACCAAGCACTAGGCATCCAGAACTGAGAGATACACCAATCAACCATAAAATTAAAACCACTGACAGGTGAAGAAGTGAATAATATTGATTATCCTATTACAATGGCACCTGTCAAAGGGTGGGATATATTCAGCAGCAAGAAAGAGAACAGTCAGTTCTTGAAGTTGATGTGTTGGAAGCAGGAAAAATGGGAGAGCGTAAGGATCTGAGTGACTTTGACAAGGGCCACATTGTGATGGTGAGATGACTGGGTCTGAGTATCTCCAAAATGTCAGCTCTTGTGGAGTGTTCCTGGTATACAGTGGTTAGTACTGAACAAAAGTGGTCCAAGAATCCAAAGGACAACTGGTGAACCGGCGACAAGGTCATGGGTGTTGAAGGCTCACTGATTCGAATGGGGCATGAAGGCTAGTCCATATGGTCCAATCCCACAGAAGAGCGACTGCAGCACAAACTGCTGAATACAGTTCATGCTGACACCTTTCTGTTTTAGCCAGCATTAACTTTTTCAGCAGTTTGTGCTACAGTAGCTCTTCTGTGGGATTGGACCACATGGGTTAGCCTTCATGCCCCATGCGAATCAGTGAACCTTTGACACCCATGACCCTGTCGCTGGTTCACCAGTTGTCCACAAAAACAAAAGACAAACAAAAAAAAAAACCCCAAAACAAAACACAAACAAAAAAGAAAATACTAACATAGTATGACTAAGTTATTTCACAGGTCAGCCAGATCTAATGAACAGTGTTGTCAACATTCTAAGGTTTTTATACTGTCAAAGTACAGTGTGCCCTCGCCCCAATATATATTATATATATAAAACTAACCCCCCCATAACATAGTTAACTTGGAATCGCAGGGAAAACCAGTCGCTTAACCTAAGAGAAAAAAGGGGTCCACATTGCCCAGAATTTATTCACAGACTCCTTCAATGTATGTTTGATTTTTTCCAGCTTGATACAATTTAAAATGTCTTTAATCCAAATAGCATGGGATGGAGGTGCAGGAGATTTCCATTTGAGCAAAATTTGTCATCTCGCCAACAAACTAACAAAGGCAATCACATCCTTTTTAATTTTGATCAGATGTAGTACACATAATGCTGTTATGGGCTCTGGTTCAAACTGTGGACCCCTTATTTCTGAAAGTGTATTAAAAATATCTTCCCAGAAACCAGCCAGAGATGGACAACCCCAAAACATGTGCACATGATTCGCAGGCGATGGGTTACATCTTACACAGTTAGAATTCACATCATTATAGATCTGGGATGGCCTTGCTTTGGTCCAGTGGGCCCTATGGATAAGTTTGCATTGCATAAGACCATGCCAAGCACAGATCGAAGATATATGTACCCTCCTGAGTGCCTCTTTCCATAGATCATCCTGCATTTCCTCACCTAGTTCCTTCTCCCATGCTGATTTAATATTATTCAATGAGGTATGTAGGTCTGGGTGATAAAACGAGAGCGATATGTACCATTGATAGACACTTCATCAACAGCAATAAGAAAATTGTTTGATAGAATGTCTGATAATTTCACTTTAATGCATTAAATATGTTAAATGGAAAGCATAACAATTACACAATGTTTGGTTGCATGATCAAAACCCAAGCTCCCCCACTGACTCATAAACAGCATCATATCATATCCCTAATAATGGAGCTGCTACAAGTGACACGCAAACAATCATTTAATTCCTGACAAGTGCTTAAGTCCACACTTTAGTCACGTCTGACATCTGAATACTGATGTGTGTACTTTCAGTACAAAATCCTCACCACACACACACACACACACACACACACTGAATACTCTGAATCTACAGCGTAATACTGTGCTTTTCAGAAACCCCCAAACCTCACTTGAGAACACCAAGAGTATCGGAAGATATTAACAACAAATAAATGAAAAATCTCTTTCAGCTTGGGTGAGTGAAAGGCTTAGGAAAACATCTACGTGTTAAAATCAGTGCTAAAGAAGGAGTGTGTATGTGGGACTGTGTTACACGTGAAAGGTTGTGAATGCTGAGATTACAAACAAGACCCAAGAGGAAGATATGAATGCACAGGGATTAGTTGAGAATGAGAATTTAAGGATGAGGGCTAGGGTTTAGATGTTGCTAAGAAGCAGCACAGCTGGATTTTATGAGAAAAGAATTGTAATAATCCAGGCATCCTGAATAACGTATTTAGAGAATCATGCATGAGTATATATATGAACATCTTATTCATAAGATGAGATACGATGTTTGTTCATAAAGCTTTGGCTCACCAGCCATCCCACACACTGAGATATGAAGAAAAAAAATCATAGAAACTTTAGACCTGCTCTCCATTCTTTACTCCACAAAGAAGAAGCAGATGAAGATGAATCTACCATCGTGATGAAAATCTTTCTTTTGTTTGTTTTTCTCTGGAAAGACATCATGTGTGAAGGTTGGAGTGAAGAACTTGAGTGTCCTGCACAGATCCCTGATTGAACTCAACCCCACTGAACACCTTTGAGATGAACTAGAACTGGAGCCTCTTCAACATCCTAACATCAGTGTCTGATCTCACAAAGGCCTTTGTAGCTGAACACTCTCTGAAACTAATGCATATTATTATACATTTGGGGTACAATCTAGTGGAAAGCCTTGCCAGAAGAGAAGAGAAGAGAAGAGAAGAGAAGAGAAGAGAAGAGAAGAGAAGAGAAGAGAAGAGAAGAGAAGAGTGGAGCTTATTATAACAGGAAAGGGGATGGAATCTGGAAGATGTTCAACAAGGACGCATGGGTCTGATGATCAGGGGTGCACATACTTTTGGACATAGTGTTTACCAAAACCAGACAGAAGATCTAACTACCATAACCAGTGGATCAGCACACTGATGACAACATGCAAGTCAAGTCAAAGTCCTTCCTGCGCCAGGACCTGGTCTTCCCAGGCAGTCTCCCATTCCCATACTAACCAGGCCCTTAAGGCATTTTGGGCAGCACTGATCTCTACTTCTATAGCCCTCAGCCTCTCACCTATTACACAGCTAGGGTTACAGTGGGGGGCTGGTTCTCTGGTAACCATGAGAGTTTGAATCCCCACTCACATCTGTACTGCAGTGTGTCTTGCCAGATGGCAGTAGGTACCATTTTTTGGTATGACCTGACTGCGAGTAAAACTCACCATCTCCCGATTGACCTTTGGTGAGCCCAGGTTCCCAACAATGACCATGATAATCCTTTCACCATGTCCCTTAAAGTGCCATATTGAGGGAACATAGAATTCAGGGTTCATACCATTTGGGGAAGAAAGAGCAGGAAACATACTGGGATACAGGAGCCCTGGGAAGACATAGTCTTGGAAATGTAGGACCATAAGAATATATATAACATAAAGCATTTGGAATACATTACCCATTAAAAGTGGAACCTAAGAAAATTAAACCCTTTGGGACATATTGTGAGAATGCAGGCACTTACAAATGTATGGGCAGAGGAAGACAGCTTACAGAGAATAAACCAAGCCAAAACGAGGGACTGGAATCGTTGTCAGTAGACTAGCAAGGGTCAGGCGATTGGCAAACAACGTAACGAGGGTGAGACAAAGAACAAGAAAACGAGGAAGAACTAGCAAGGGTCAATAATCAGAAAAACAGTCAGAAAGATACAAGGCTTGGTATGAACTGGGAAAATCAGGATGATATTTCACAATGGTGTGATTGTGACTGGGGCTTATATGGAGGGACAGGTGATTGAGGAATTGTGAGCCAGCTGTGATTCAGTAGGCTGGAGGCAGAGGGCACTGTGTGTACTGGGAGTTGTAGTCCGGGGTGTCCATGTTTGTAGTTTGCTCATTCTGAGTGGGTTTACTGACAGAGCCCCCCCCCAGGCTACCTCCGGGAGCTACATTCTTTCAGGGACGTCCTCTACCTCTGGGTGCTGGCTTGTTAGGGTGCTGGGCATGGAATTCTTGCTTCAGAAGAGGGTCGAGGATGTCCTTGGACTTGACCCAGCTTTGTTCCTCAGGCCCGTACCCAGTCTAACAGGTACTTGATTTGGCCTCCTCTTCATTGTGAGTCGAGGAGCTTGTTGACCTGGTAGATGGGTCCTCCCTCTAGATTCAGTGAAGAGTATTCTTGGGTTGGTGCATGGCTGGCAAGGGACCCTGGGATGGCAGGTTTGAGGTTCAAGACATGTAACGTGGGAGACACTCGGCTGTGAGGAGGAAGTTCCAGACAGTAAGAGACTTCATTGATGTGGCGGAGAACCTTGAATGTCCTGATGCAGTGTGGCTGGAGTTTTCTACAGGTGTTGGTTTCTTGTAGATTCTTACTGGCCACCCATACTCTATCACCCGGAAGGAAGTTGGGAGTCTCTCCTCTATACTTATCAGCATATACCTTATACTTGGCACAGACGGATTCTAGCTGCTGGTGAACCTCCTCCCAAATAGCTTGACTGTGCTTGAACCAGTCATCAACGGCCTGTACCTGGCTGGGTGTGTCATCCCAAGGGAACAAGGGTGGGTGGTAGCCGAGTATGCACTGAAGTGGTGTCAGTTGGATGGCAGAATGTTTTAGTGAGTTTTGCGTATACTTGGCCCAGGGCAGGAAGCGCACCCAGTCCCCCTGGTTGCACATACAATACATCCTTAGGAAGCAGCCAATTTCTTGGTTTGCTCTTTCCACGTGTCTATTGGACTGGGGGTAACAGCTGGAGGTGAGGCTCACGGATACTCCCAACCTCTCCCTAAAGTTTGACCAGGATTTTGAGATGAATTGGGGTCCCCTATCACTGACAATATCTTCTGGAATGCCATAATACCTGAAGACCTGCTGGAATAATAGCTCTGCTGTCTGACAGGCCGTGGGGATACCTGACAAAGGGATGAGTTTCAAGGCTTTTGAGAATCAATCGATGGTTACCATGATAGTGGTGTTGTTTTGCAAGGAAGGGAGGTCTGTGATGAAGTTGATCGCAAGGTGTGACCAAGATCGTTGTGGGATAGGTAGCGGACATAGTTTACCAGCGGGAGGAGCTTGCAGGACCTTGGCCTGGGCACATTTGGAACAGGAGAAGATGAACCGGTTTATTTCAGAGCACATATCTTCCTGCCAGTACCTATTCCTTAACATCTGGTGAGTGCACTGACTATTTGGGTGACCCGTGGTGGGAGATGTGTGCGCCCAAGTGATGAATCTACTGCGTAGGTGCGTTGGCACATAGAGAAGACCAGGTGGTAGGTGAATTGGCAGAGTTCGTGGTTGTGACTTGCGGATTTCATTGTCTAGGTCCCACATGATGGATTGCACAAAGTGCTGTGATGGAATGATGGGCTGTGACTCTGTGTCCTTGTGGGAAGACTCAAATGCCTAGGACAAAGCGATCTTGAACTCCAAACGGAAGGAGGTGGAGAAATCAAATCGTGTGAAGAATAATGCCCACCTGACCTGATGCGGATTCAACCTTTTGGCCTTTTTGAGATATTCTAGGTTTTTATGATCAGTGAGGATTACAAACAGATGAGAGGTCCCCCCCAACCAGTGCCACCACTCTTCAAGGGCTAGTTTGATGGCAAGCAGCTCACGATTTCCCACATCATAGTTTCTTTCTGCAGACGTTAATTTTTTGAGAAGAAGCCTACTGAGTGTAGCTTTGGTTTCTCACTGAACCGCTGGGACAAGATGGCCCCTACTTCAGTTTCTGATACATCTACCTCCACGATGAATGGTTTTGTAGGGCCAGGGTGCTGGAGTATTAGGGCTGAAGTGAAGGCTAGCTTAAGCCAGTTGAAGGCCTCCTCAGCCATCAGATTCCAATGAAGACACTTGGGACCTTTCTTCAGTAACGTGGTTAAAGGGGCTGCCAAAGTGCTGAAGTTCCTTATGAAAAGGCGATAAAAGTTTGCAAAGCCTAAGAATCTTTGAAGATCCTTGATTGATTTGGGGGTTGGCTAGGAGATCACTGCTGAAACTTTGGTCAAGTCCATACTCACACCTTCAGTACTGATTATATAGCCCAGGAAGGAGATCCTGCTTTGATGGAACTCGCATTTCTCAGCTTTCACATAGAGGTAATCGTCTGAGAACTGCTCTGATGTGCTTCTGGTTACTGAATATATCGAAGAATATATCAAAATGTCATCAATGTAGGCAGTGACATATTTGTCCAGCATGTCCATCAGCACATCATTAATGAAATTTTGGAACATGCTGGGTGCCAAAGAAAGGCCATACGGTATGACCCAGTATTCAAAGTGACCTGTGGCCATACTGAAGGTGGTTTTCCATTCATCGCCCCTTTGAATCCGGATCAGATTATATGCACTGCGTAGATCAAGCTTGGAGAAAACCTTTGTGGAATGGAGTTGCTCCAGAGCTGCTGGAACCAAAGGGAGAGGATATGAGTACTTGACAGTGACTTCGTTAAGCCCTCTGTAATCAATGCAGGGTCGCAGTCCGTCCCCTTGTTTCTCCACAAAGAAGAAGCCAGCAGACGCAGGAGATTTTGACGGGTGGATGTATCCCTGCTTGAGAGCCTCCTGAATGTATTTCTCCATGGCAGTGTGTTCCTTTTGGGATAGGGGATAGATGCGACCTCGGGGCAGAGCCATACCTGGCAGTAGATCAATGGCACAGTCATACGGCCAGTGTGGCAGTAACCCGCAGACCTTCCCCTTACTGAAAGCTTCAGAGAGATCCCGGTAGCACTCGGGAATGTTGTCCGTGGAGTCTGGCAGAGGACTTTCGACAAAGGTGGAGGACAACTGGAGCTGAGGACGAGAAAGGCAGCTCTGAAAACACGCAGGTGACTATTGGAGAATTTCTTTGTTTTGCAAAGAAATGAGAGGGCCATGGAGTTGTAGCTAGGGGTATCCGAGAATAATATCATGACGAACAGTTGTCATGATGTAGAGTGAGATGAGCTCCTTATGCAATGCTCTCACCTGTATCTGTATGGGTTGAGTTTGTGATATGACCAGTCCATCACCTATGGGTCCTCCATTGATTGTCCTGATGCTAAGTGTTCTGTGCAGAGTGGTGACTGGCAGGTTGAGTTTCTGCACGAGGGTTCAATATGGGTTTGAGGGTTCAAAAGAGGTTTCAATGAAAGCAGATAGGGCATGAGTGGAGGACGCTACCTTTAGTAACACTGGAATCTGGAAAGATTTAGAGTTGAGCTCTCTCACTGGACTCGTAGCTTGGACAGGTTTCTCTGCTGGGGCTTCTCAGGCTGGCCAAACTGAACAATGCCAAATGCTGTGTTTGGACCTCCCACAGTAGAAGCACAGCCCCTCCTTGCGTCATCTGGCATGCTCCGCATGGGTCAACCTTGTGCGTGAAACCTCCATAGGTGAGTTGTCCTCTGGTGGTGGAGCAGGCTTGGTGCCATTGTGGAGAGATGGCCGGTGCTTTAAGAGTTGGTCGAGTCAAATTTCCAGATCAATGAGGGCGTCCAGCAAGAGGTTCTCATCCCTACACGCCAGTTTGCTGATAATCTCAGGACGTAAACCTTAGCAAAAAAACCACTTTCAAGGTGGGATCATTCCATCTGCTGGCAGCTGCTAGCATCCTGAAGTCTAAGGCATACTCCGTGACACTTCGAGTACCCTGAGAACTGGTGAGTAGGCTTTCACCAAACTCGATCCCCTGCAGTTGATGATCAAACACCCTCTTAAATAGGGACAGAAACAGTTCATAGGATTTTGTTTGTTCTCCTTCTCTGTTCCAGACAGCTGTAGCCCAGCAGAGCACCAGTGAGGAGAGACAGAAACTTAGCAATTTTGTGCTCATCTGGTAAGTTTGGCATGGTGGTGAAATATGAAGATCATTGCAGTAAAAAACCTTTACATGTGGTGGTGTCTTCAGCAAACTTCTCTGGCTGGGGGAGTTGCAACGCTGGACTAGGAGGAGACTCTGAGTACACTAGGAGGGCCTGTGACATCACATTTGAGAGCTGTGCCATTCTGGTGTTCAAATTGGCAAGCATCTGTTGATGTTCTCCCAGCATACGCCCCTGCGCTTTGAGAGCCATCTGTTTTGAATCCTCTGCTACATCCATGCTGGCAAAGCATCCTGTGAGAATGCAGGCACTTACAGATGTATGGGCAGAGGAAGACAGCTTACAGAGAGTAAACCAAGCCAAAATGAGGGACTGGAATCATTGTCAGTAGACTAGCGAGGATCGGGGGATTGGCAAATGACGTAACGAGGGTGAGACAAAGAACGAGAAAATGAGGAAGAACTAGCAAGGGTCAATAATCAGAAAAGCAGTCAGAAAGATACAAGGCTTGGTATGAACTGGGAAAATCAGGATGATACTTCGCAATGGTGTGATTGTGACTGGGGCTTATATGGAGGGACAGGTGATTGAGGAATTGTGAGCCAGCTGTGATTCAGTAGGCTGGAGACAGAGGGCACTGTGTGTACTGGGAGTTGTAGTCCGGGGTGTCCATGTTTGTAGTTTGCTCATTCTCAGCAGGTTTACTGACACATATAGGACAATGGGAACAGCAGACTCTGCAGACATAGGACCCTATAAATATACAGCCCATGGAATATATGACTCTAGTCCTGGGATATAGGAATTTAAGATAGGACCTGAAACATTGGACTGTGGGAACACTGATCCCTATGAATATGTCAAGTCAAGTAATGGTCCCTCCTGCACCAGGATCTGGTCTTCCCAGGCAGTCCCCTGTCCCAGTACTAACCAACTCTTGAGGTGCATGGGTGCAGTGCCAATCAGTAGCCCTCAGCCTCTCATCTATTATACAGCTAGGGTTACAGTGGGGGGCTAGTCATCTGGTAACCATGAGAGTTTGACTCCCCACTCACATCTATATTGCAGCATGCCTTGCCAGACAGCAGCATTTTTATTATGATCTTTGGTATGATCCGATTGCGAGTAGAACTTGCAATCTCCCGATCGAGAGGCAGACACACTAACCACTAGGCCAACTCACGGTAGACAACATGCAACAAACAAGCAAAGTACAATAACAACTGGAGAAGCATGCTTATGTAAATATGCTGTAATAAATAATTGTAACAGCTGGAGTAGGATGCTAACTGTAAATAGACAGCTGGACAAGTTACCATAAGGTTATTAAAATATAAGATTAAGAACCTTTATTCGTCACATGCACACTTGAAGTGAAATTTCAATTGAAGTGAAATTTCAACAAGCACAGTGAAATTTATCCTCTGCATTTAACCCATCTGAAGCAGTGAACACACGCACACACACCCAGAGCAGCGG
>JANZLB010000028.1:60450515-60467930 GCA_026167865.1 Notarius quadriscutis
ACAAGTCTCGTGAAGATCGCGCGGATAAGCGACGCCTGCCGTGGACCAAACGAACTAAATTCAACACGGCTAAAAACTGAATAGGCCGATAAGTATAATATTTAATTGCAATTAGTTGTCAATACAAGTCATGACATAAGATTACTAAGACCCAAAATGTAATTGAATAACACATTAATTAGGAAATAAAGCAAGTTTAAAACTGACTTCAGTTCCCCTTTAAAGCTTATAACAGGTGGAACTGTCATGATGCCACTTAGATAACCAGCTAATTTGTTATTTTCTTTTAACTCGCATCTCCACCTGGACATTTATATGCTGCCATGCAGAATAAATCCCATCAGTCTGTTTTTCTCTCATCTCTGAGCTTCCTTTAGCCTTTTCTTAACTCCACTTAGCATCTTCCCACTGAAAGATAGAAAATTATATGCTTCAGCCAGCGGGTACCTTTTCAGGTACATGCATGACGCATTTATCTCTCCTCCTAATGCAACCCTTCTCTTTATATTTTAACTCGATGACAAGTTTTGACAAGACAAGTGAAGGCCAAGTCAGACTGAACACACTCCTTGGTTCATTCTACAGAGCTGTTGACATATTAAAGCACTTTTCCAACATTAGCGTCAGCAGGTTGTTCGTCCAGTGTGTTGTGTAGGAGTAATGAGATGTGATTGCTGGCTTTGCAACATCCATTTAAAGCTTCTAAAGAAGAAAGTAACAATTCAGGTACAAATGCAATGACATTTTTTTTTATTCTCACTCAGCTAGTGAAAGCAGGTGAAGTCAGGGAATAGAAAGATCACTTGTGATGAGTATTTCAGACAGAAACGCCCCGGGAGCTGCTCTTTCCACTTTAATTACTTACACAACCGCGACTGACCAAATGACTAATGTGACTCAGAGTTACACAACACAAAGTAATGAATATTACATCGATTATAAACTCTATTATTATTATTATTATTATACAAGAATAATTTCTGCAGTGTGTAGTTTAAACAAAAATACAAAATGCGTCGGGATTAAAGTACTGAAAGCAAAAGACTAGGAGGTCAAAATGAGACCATCAGTGATGGCAGAGCTCACTCCGGCCCCGTCTAGTCCAGAAGGAACAATCTAAAGTGCACAATAAATGTTGCAAGCTCCATACACTCTATCCAAGTTATATATAGAAGTGATATCCACCCTAGGAATACCGACCTATTTACCAGAAGGAATCCAAAATGGCAAGGAATTGACTGAGAAGAAGCAATTTTTGTTGAACTGCTTAAAGCATTAAGGATTAATTAGTCCATAACTTCATTAATCATTGTAATGAAGCAAATCTGGGTAGAAGTTATATGTACCCTAGGTTCCCCTACCTTAATGCCAAAAAGAATCAAAATCAGTGAAGAACTGATGGAGAAGAAACAATTTATGTGGAAACTACTCGTTAGGGATTGATTTATTAATTACTCCATATCTTCATTATTAATTGCAATTATGTAAATTTGGGTAGAGGCTATATGTATGCACCCCCAGGCAGACCTACCTTCCTGCCAAAAAGAATAAAAATCAGTGAAGAACTGAGAGAGAAGAAGCGATTTTCATTAAACGTAGATGATGCTGGATGGACAATAGACAACACATGATGGTATAAACTCATCACCTGTTGGCCGGATAAGCTAACAAGGAGAAACTAAACTCTAAAGATTCACATCAAAGACAGGAAACAAAAGTAAAACAACAGTGAAGAAGCAGGAAGTAAAAGGAGACAGGGATCAGGGAAAGCAGAGACACAGGAAACAGAGACAGAATAGAAGCAGGAAGTAGCACTAGGAGGGAGAAGAAAGCAGATCCAGGAAAGTATATGACAAAGTATAGAGTGTAGAGAGCAGAGGCAAGAAACAAACAGGAAGTAAAGAAAAATCAGGAAGCATAGATATAGACCAACAGAAGAGGAAGGAATTGGAGACAGAAATAACAGGAAGTAGATATCCTCAGGAAGGACAGGCTGGAAAGAATGAGGAAATATATGCAGAAAAAAGCAGGAAGTACAGACAGGATGGAAAGAGGAAGTAGAAACAGTAAAAAAAGCAGGACGCTGAGACACACCCAAGCACAAGCTGGAAAGAAGCAGGAAGTAGAGACAGAAAGCAAAAACAGAAAAGAAGCAGACAGAAGAATGCAGAGGAAGACTGCAGCTGGCACAGTTCTCAGATGTTATGGTCCTGAATACATTGTGGATCATTTGCCTTTTATATCAGAGTCAGTGGGTGGGAGAGAAATATATCAGGGATTCACGTGGAAAGACTTTTCACTTGTTTCATGGCCAGTGAAGGCTTTTTCTTGTGCAGGTGAAAGACTATAAAATCCAGAAAGTGTTGGCATGAATGAGACAGAAAGTATGGAGACAGGAAAGAGGCAGAATGTAGAGACAGGAAAGAAGCGGAAAGCAGAGACATGAAATAGGCAGAAAACAGAGACAGGAAAGAAGGAGAAAGCAGAGACAGGAAAGAGGGAGAAAGTAGAAACAGGAAAGAGGCAGAATGTAGAGACAGGAAAAATATTGAAAGCAGAGAAAGGAAAAAGATGGAAAGCAGATACATGAGAGAGGCAGAAAGCAAAGGCATGAAAGAGACAGAAAGCAGATACAAGAAAGAGGCAGAAAACAGAGAAAGGAAAGATATGGAAAGCAGAGACATGAGCGAGGCAGAAGGCAGAGACATGAAAGAGATGGAAAGCAGAGACATGAAAGAGACGGAAAGCAGAGACATGAGAGAGGCAGAAAGCAGAGACATGAGAGAGGCAAAAAGTAGAGACATAAGAGAGACAGAAAGCAGTGACATGAGAGAGGCAGAAAGTAGAGACATGAGAGAGGCAGAAAGCAGAGACGAGAGAGGCAGAAAGCAGAGACATGAAAGAGATGGAAAGCAGAGACTTAAGAGAGGCAGAAAGCAGAGACATGAGAGAGGCAGAAAACAGAGAAAGGAAAGATATGGAAAGCAGAGACATGAGAGAGGCAGAAGGCAGAAACATGAGAGAGGCAGAAAGCAGAGAGATGAGAGAGATGGAAAGCAGAGACATAAGAGAGGCAGAAAGCAGAGACATGAAAGAGACGGAAAGCTGAGACATGAAAGAGACGGAAAGCAGAGCCATGAGAGAGGCAGAAAGCAGAGACATGAGAGAGGCAGAAGGCAGAGGCATGAGGGAGGCAGAAGGCGGAGACATGAGAGAGGCAGAAAGCAGATACATGAGAGAGGCAGAAGGTGGAGACATGAGAGAGGCAAAAAGTAGAGACATAAGAGAGGCAGAAAGCAGACACATGAGAGAGGCAGAAAGCAGAGACATGAGAGAGGCAGAAAGCAAAGATGAGAGAGCCAGAAAGCAGAGACATGAAAGAGATGGAAAGCAGAGACATGAGAGAGGCAGAAAACAGAGAAATGAAAGAAGGAGAAAGCAGAGACAGGAAAGAGGCAGAATGTAGAGACATGAAAGAAGCGGAAAGCAGAGACATGAAAGAGGGAGAAAGTAGAAACAGGAAAGAGGGAGAAAGTAGAATCAGGAAAGAGGCAGAATGTAGAGACAGGAAAAAATATTGAAAGCAGAGAAAGGAAAGAGATGGAAAGCAGATACATGAAAGAGGCAGAAGGTGGAGACATGAGAGAGGCAAAAAGCAGAGACATAAGAGAGGCAGAAAGCAGAGACATGAGAGAGGCAAAAAGTAGAGACATAAGTGAGGCAAAAAGCAGAGACATGAGAGAGGCAAAAAAGTAGAGACATATGAGAGGCAAAAAGTAGAGACATGAGAGAGGCAGAAAGAAGAGACATGAGAGAGGCAGAAAGCAGATACATGAGAGAGGCAGAAAGCAGAGAAATGGAAGAGATGGAAAGCAGAGACATAAGAGAGGCAGAAAGCAGAGACATGAGAGAGGCAGAAAACAGAGACAGGAAAGAAGGAGATAGCAGAGACAGGAAAGAGGCAGAATGTAGAGACATGAAAGAAGTGGAAAGCAGAGACATGAAAGAGGAAGAAAGTAGAAACAGGAAAGAGGGAGAAAGCAGAGACAGGAAAGAGGGAGAAAGTAGAATCAGGAAAGAGGCAGAATGTAGAGACAGGAAAAATATTGAAAGCAGAGAAAGGAAAGAGATGGAAAACAGATACATGAGAGAGGCAGAAAGCAGAGGCATGAAAGAGACAGAAAGCAGATACATGAAAGAGGCAGAAAACAGAAACGAAAGATATGGAAAGCAGAGACATGAGAGTGGCAGAAGGCAGAGACATGAGAGAGGCACAAAGCAGAGACATGAGAGAGGCAGAAGGCGGAGACATGAGAGAGGCAGAAAGCAGAGACATGAGAGAGGCAGAAGGCAGAGACATGAGAGAGGCAGAAAGCAGAGACATGAGAGAGGCAGAAGGTGGAAGCATGAGAGAGGCAGAAAGCAGAGACATGCGAGAGGCAGAAAGCAGAGACATGAGAGAGGCGGAAAGCAGAGACATGAGAGAGGCAGAAAGCAGAGACGAGAGAGACAGAAGGCGGAGACATGAGAGAGGCAGAAAGCAGAGACATGCGAGAGGCAGAAAGCAGAGACATGAGAGAGGCAGAAAGCAGAGACATGAGAGAGGCGGAAAGCAGAGATGAGAGAGACAGAAAGCAGAGACATGAAAGAGGTGGAAAGACAGAAATTAGAGATAGGAGACATTCATGTCATGTTTCTGGAAGGAGTCTCCAGTGTCAGTGCTTTGTAACAGTCAGAGGTGAAGCTGTAATTTTAAGCTTTCTGATATCTTCATGAATGGAGGAGTTTACACTGCCTTACGGTTTCTCAGTAACACAACATGCTGTTTTTATTCATCTTATTAATTTAGAGAGAGAGAGAGAGAGAGAGAGAGAGAGAGAGAGAGAGAGAGAATAAAGAAAGGCTGCTCAGGGAACGACTATTTATAGCTGTGATCACAGAAGTGACAGCAGTTCCACAGCGTTAACTGGAACTATAAATGGGTAAAAGTTTGACGTGTTGTTCGTTAATAAATTAAAATATTTCATTTGTTTGCAAATTGCTGTAGTATAAGAGGGATAACATTGTTATGGGAAAATAATCAACTTTGGGATGGTCGCACCACCCACTCTGGCGTGGATTATGTTCATGACAGTTTGTCCTGAAGTGTGTGATTCCTTTCATACGAGTCAGTCCCGACATTATAGATTATAGAGGACATTTTGTGTGAAGTGTGTTACGGAACTGATGATCTTGCAGCTCTTTTTAAATAATAAATCCAAATCCGAGCTAAATTTGACCTCAGTTGGTTCATTTTAAGGTAGGTGAAAAAGAATTTCCTCTCTTTCGGGTGTTTACTTCCTCCCCTCTCTCCTCCTTTGCATCTTCTCTAACAGAAGAAGTGACACAAATGTCCATTTTTAGCACAATTATTTCCTCTCTCTCTCTCTCCTCCATCTGTGTCACACTTCCTCTTCTCTCCCCCCACCACAATCCGAGTCATTAAGATTTTATTCTTATCCTGACTTGTCACAGGCATCAGCTTTAATAATGCAGGCGCTTACAGAGGTGACAGTGTTTGCTGACTGCTCAAAAGGACATGCCAGGGAACTTTTCTCACCCCTTAGAAAGAGCTCGTCAAACTTTTCTGTTCCACTCTCGTTAACAGCACAGACTCGGGGGCGTGAGTCACTCGGCACGCTCCCTTTTCATGCGAGTGACTGCTTTATGAGAGATTCTAATAAAAGTCTGTAATTGGAGAATCAAAGTTCAATTAAATGACTCTCTATAAGGCCTTTACGACAGCCAGATGTACAGTAGTGAGCTAGCGCTACGCTAACACAGCAGACATCAAGTCAAACTAACTGACTTTGCCACGGGCATTGTTCTTTCCTTTTTAAAATGCATGGATAATTACACCTCGATACACACCGAAAAGAGTTTTTATTAATTTAAGATTGATTTTCCATGTTTTGTGATATAATAATGCATTATTTTGATACACTAGGCTAGCATGCCCGCTTAAACCTGCATTGCTTATATGATTAGCATATGCAATTACACCCAGCTAACTAGTTAGTGATGTGTTAGCATCTGCGTTAACCTGTTAATGTGAGTTTATGGCAGTTTTGAACCTGGACTTTGATTTGGTTTACTGACTATGACTTGAGAATAGAATTTTTGAGTGGTGTTAGAGATGTGCCGGTGAGTCAGGCTGAAAAATGTCTTGTGGGCGTGTCACTCTGTGTAATCACCTGAGCAGACTGTCACTGATTGGCTGCCTGAATCTACAGTAATCCTCTTTAAGAGTTTCTCTAAGAAATAATCTGATGTGAACGCAAGAAATAAAATCTTACTTACTGATACTTCTTTCTTTTTTTTTTTAATTTTGAAAGCCCTCCAGACATTTTATTTATTATTAAATATTGACAAAGTGAATTATCAATATAAAATGTAAAAACAAGACATAATAATAATAATAATAATAATAATAATAATAATAATAATAATAATAATGTTGTGTATAGATACATCTGTAGATGTGCTGGGACACATCGTCAGTGATGTTTCCTGAGATCCTTAGGTGTTTTGGGCCTCACAACATCAGACACCCTCCCTCAGGCAACCCAGCCAGGGTTGATCAGGCCCCGACTTGTGTCCCAGCATTATTGGCCCACTTCTCAGACCTTTTGAGCCAAATCCACCTCGAGGCTCTGTCCACAGACAGAGGTAGACTTGATGGTTCTCCTCTTTGCTGCTCCTGTAATGCTGAGTAGAGTGTAGATCTTGCAGAGGGAGTGGGCAGCAAAGCCTCTGCACCCCACCTCAACTGGCTCACAGTGAGCTTTCCAGCCCCTCCTCTGGCACTCCTCAATGAGCTCCTGATACTTGAGCCGCTTGCGCTCATTGGCCTCTTCCACGCGGTCCTCCCAAGGGACTGTCAGCTCCAGTAAGAGGACCTGCTTGGAAGATGCAGATGTTAGCACCACATCTGGTCTCAGGGATGTTGGTGTTATGAAGTCTAGGAGCTTGAGCTGTCTGCCCAAGTCAACCCAGAGTTCCCAGTCTGATACCATTGAGAGCAGACTGGCTGATGGTGAGGACTTTGGCTGTGGCTTCTCTCCAGCCTTTACAAAGGCGATCTTCCTTTGGCTGCGAATGTGTTTGTCAGTGGCCACTGCCCTAGAGATGGCCTCTGCCACTGTCCTCAATACCTGGTCATGCCACCAGTAATATTGACCCTCCCCAAGGGTTACTGGGCAGCTACTCAGGATGTGCTCCAAGGCCCTCCTTCCTGGGCAGAGTGGACAAGTTGGAGTGTTATGCTTGCCCCAGGTGTGCAGGTTGGCTGGGCTGGGGAGCATGTCATATGCAGCTTGGATAATTAACTTGATGCACTGTGGTTCTGCCTTCCAGATGTCATTCCAGCTTAGTTTCTTCTCCAGCACTCCTTCCCACCTTGTCCATGCTCCCTGCTGCCACATGCTCACCATCCTGCTCGTCCTCACTTCCTCGACACTTGCTCAGACCTCCTCCAGGACCAGGTGACATCTGACTTTGCCACAAGCCTTGTCATATCATGGTTGTTGGGTGGCTTCCAGTCCTGCTTGCCCGGTTGCCACTGTGCCCATCAGTGCCCTGTATCTCAGCTGGGATTCCACTTCCTCCAGCCCCTCCTGCGCGCTCCACTTCCTGCCCATCTGTACTACAATGCCTGCCGATACCACTCTGGAGTCCCTGGAGTCACAATAAGCTAGAGCCTCCCTTGTTCGAGAGACTCTAAACTCCTCCTCCAGGCTGCTGATGGTAATAATAATAATAATAATAATAATAATAATAATAATCACTAGTCTGTGCTGCCGAGGATCAGCACACCCAGGGTCCTGCCTTTGCCTGCCACCTGGCTCACATTGCACCCAACCCTGGTGCCTATCCTTGAGGGTGGTGAGCCCACATGCTGGTGGCTCCATGTAATTTCTTCGAGCTGTACCCAACCAGGCCCCATGGGCCAAAGACTGGCCATCAGACACTCACTGGTGAGCTTCCCTCCCAGATCTGGCTGCAGGAGGAGGCCCCGGTTTCCTACTTCCAGGCAAGGTGCTATAGCTCCTTTTTGGCTGTTTCATTGGGGTCTTCAATCGCTCTTTGTCTGGCCCCTCTCCTGGAACCAATTTGCCTTGGGAGACCCTACCAGGGCCTAATGCCCCTGACAACACAGCTCCCAGAACACCCAAACCCAGACACCACATTAACGTGGTGATTCTTTGGAGTCAAAAGGAGTCAGCTGAGGTGGTTCGGGCATCTGATTAGGATGCCTCCTGGGCGCCTTCCTTTGGAAGTTTTTCAGGCACATCCAACTGGGAGGAGACCTCAGGGTAGACTGGAGAGATTATATATCTCATCTGGCCTGGGAGTGACTTGAGATCCCCCAGGAAGAACTGGAAAGCTTTGCTGGGGAGAAGGACATGTGGAATACCCTGCTTAGCCTGCTGCCACCATGACCCAATTTCAGATAAGCAGAAGAAAAAGGATGAATAATAATAATAATAATAATAATAATAATAATAATAATAATAATTAGAAGGGCACTCGGAGAGATCAGAGCTCTGCCAAGGACAATAATTGACTCTTGTATGATAGCCAAATCTGCAACCGTACCTGCTGTATATGTCTGGATATATTTCCAAAACTATTAGAATTATGTACCAGCATGTGTACACCGATCAGCCCTAAAATTAAACCCACTGACAGATGAAGTGAATTACATTGATTATCTCATTACAAAGGCACTTGATGAAGGGTGGGGTATATTAGGCAGCAAGAGAACAGTTAGTTCTTGAAGTTGATGTGTTGGAAGCAGGAAAATTGGGCAAGTGTAAGGATCTGAGGGACTTTGACAAGGGCCAAATTGTGATGGTGAGATGACTGGGTCTGAGCATCTCCAAAATGGCACATCGTGTGAGGTGTTCCCAGTATACAATTGTTAGTACTGAACAAAAGTGTTCCAAGGATCTGAAGGACAACCAGTGAACCAGTGACAGGGTCATGGGTGTCAAAGTATCGTTGATTCACATGGGGCATGAAGGCTAGCCCATATGGTCCAATCCAGAAGAACAGAAGAGCTACTGTAGCAAATACTGCTGAAAAAGTTAATGCTGGCTAAAACAAAAAGGTGTTAGTATGAACTTTTTCAGCAGTTTGTGCTGCAGTAGCTCTTCTGTGGGATTGGATCATATGGGCTAGCCTTCATGCCCCATGCAAATCAATGAGCCTTCAATGCCCATAACTCTGTCACTGGTTCACCAGTTGTCATCATATTTCTACACTGGCTATATTTTGTCAGTTTTGAACTTTACTGCCATCTACTGGATTTTAAGGTGGAGAACATTCATGAACACAGACATCCTCCAAGGTCAAATCCCGTATCTCGTAATGTTAGCAAAAGTGAAACTAAATTCATTAATTTGCTGTTAACATCATTTCCCGCCTGCCACGCTTCAGTATTCCACCCACATCAAGGATTCATAACAGTGGTGCCAAAAGCCAGGATACTGAAGGGAACCACCCCATGGAGTCCTCTCCACTGAAGGATCTAATTCATGCCCTCACTGCCACTCAACAGAGCCAGCAACAAGTGCTGACCGCCCTCCGGAAGGAGCAGGAGCAACACTTTGAAGACTTGTTGCTGGCCCAGCAGGAAGATCGCCAGGCGTTCTGGCACCTGCTTGCATTGGCTGGGTCCTTGACCACCACTGCAGTGGACCCACCCCATGTTACCATGACAAAGATTGGACCACACGATGACCCCAAGGCATTCATCACCCAATTCGAACAGGCAGCCAAAGTGTGGGGGTGGCTGATTGAACAATGCACGGCACGTCTACTCTGGCTGCTGACTGGGGAAGCACAGCTCACCGCACAACAGCTCCCCACCGACAGTTGGCTCATCTATGCTGACTTGAAGTTAGCCATCTTGCAGTGTATCAGCTGCTCCCCAGAACAACACCTCCAATGCTTCTGCACGCTAATGTTGGAGGAAGTCAGCTGGCCATTTGCGTTTGCCCAACAACTCTGGGATGCCTGCTGGCTGTGGCTGAGGGCAGAAGACTGTAATGATGAGGGGGTCATTGACCTGGTGACACTGGAACAGTTCATTGCCTGACTCCTAGGACGGAATGGCAGAGTGGGTCCAGTGCCACCACCAGGCATTGCTGGATCAAGCCATCGAGTTGGCAGTGGACCATTTGGCAGCGGTTTGAGTGTCAAGTGGACTTTCTGCCTCTTCTGTTTTTCTCTCTCTCTCTTTCTCCTTTCTCCCCTCTCCATTCCCCCACCACAGAGGTGGAGACCAGCTCCCCCCCAGCTGGCCTGCCGCACCTGTGGTGTCTCCCTCCCATCTTCCTCTTCTGTGTCTTCTCCCCCCGAGGTGAGTGACTCTCATATCACCAGTGCAGAGGTGAAACCTGGTCCAGTATGCTGGTGCTGCAGGGAGCCTGGGCATCTCCAGGGCCAGTGCTCTGAGATGGTGGGAGCTGTGGTCCAGATCCCCAACGTACCAGAGACCGCCCTCGATCGGGCTGGAGCATATCGTATACCAGTGAGTGTTCAAGGGGATACGTATCATGTGTTGATGGATTCCGGCTGTAATCAGACCTCAATCCACCAAAGCCTAGTGCAAGGTGAGGCAGTGGGGAGATCACAGCTCATTCACACAGCCACAATGAGCCACAGAGGCTTATTCAGCTCACTCACACTTTGTGAAGTAAACACTCATTTTCTCGGCTCTGACTTCACTGAGCCTATCTTATTCATCTGCTGATTCTGGTTTTTGGACTTTCTTTGTGTTTTGGACTTTACTCTCAGATATTGCTTTTGATAACCTGCTTGTTTCTTGTCTGACCTTTGCTTGTTTCTGATGCTGCCAGATTTGGATCTGTTTAGCAGTGTGCTCTGAATAAACACTCTGTCCTGCCTTTATATCCGTAATTTGCCTGCATTCCTGACACTCGGCTGATAATCCTGAGAACCACAGGCTGCAGAAGGAATTAATTCATTTCAGTCTATAAAGTGCATCAGTGAAATATTTAATATATATTCACTATTTACAGTCCTGTGCAAAAGTCTTAGGCACATGTAAAGAAATGCTGTTGAGCAAAAATGGCTTAAAAATAATGAAATGAAAATTTTCAACATTAAAAATACTATAAACAGTAATCAGTAAGCTATAATAAATGAAACAAAGTCAATATTTGGTGTGAGATGACCTTTTGCTTTAAAAAAATTTGTAGTCTCTGGTTCAGTGAGTGCAGTTTTATGCGAAATTATGATCTGTAGGTTTTACTGATCATCTTACAGAACCAGCCACGGTTCTTCTGGATAATTTGACTGTCACACTCAATTCTTCATTTTGCACCAAAACCCAGTAGCCTTCATTACGTTTTCTTTTTTAATCTGAAAAGTGCTCTCTTATGGAATACGCTGCTCAGATACAAACTTTTTTTTTTTTCTGTAACATTTAAGTTTATGCTGGAAAAAACCCTGAAAATTTAGAAATCTAAAACATGTTTTGATTTGATAATGCAGAAGTCATAAAATATAAAGTTTGTATGGGGGGGAAAAAAAAAAAAAGGGTGTGTGTGTGTGTGCCAAGACTTTCGTACAGTACTGTAAACCTGAACAAATGTTTCTGTTTGATTGCAAAGCTTCGTGTGTGTGTGTGTGCGTGAGAGAGAGTGAATAATGGCATGATGGTGTGTATGAATTCTGTAGTATGTGGATAATTGTCAGGATGGCAACAAATTACTGAGTCATTCAGCGTTAAATACAGTCTCGATGCTTCCTGGTAGCTCGTTTTGGCTCGTTTTCTCTCTCACAGTCCAATTTCAGGTAGTATCCATTAATATATTAATATTAATTAAAAAACAAACAAACAAAAAAAAAAAACTACAGATCCCGACTAATCAAGGTGAAATGAATGGGAAGCTTTCACAATAAGGCAACTAAGCAGAAAGAGAGAGAGAGAGAGACATGGAAAAGTCGGCGTATGGTATAAAGTGGACGTTCTGGCATAGTAGAGGAGCTTCTACGTGCTGTGAGAGACCGAACAGATCAATACAGCACTGTATGAGTTCAATCAATCAGACAGAACAGGATAATAACGTTATGAATGTATTAATCAGTCCCTTGCAGTCAAGAACCAAAATTCATGAAGAAATCCAGCAAGCACCTTTTTTTTTTTAAACAGATTGAGGTGAAATGCTTGTTTTTTTTTCTTTTTTTTTTTAAATTGCCATATTACAGCCTTGCGTTTGTCTTGGTGTGGAGGTGGTCGAGGTGCAGTGGGAGGTCGGATCACAGGCCCTGTTTAGCGAGAGAGGCGGTCACCTGGTCTGCCAGTGTGGACAGCTGCGGTGATTCGCTCATGTTGATGCTGCCGGAGGAGGAGACTTTGCTGAGGGGGCGGGGTGAACCCTCTGCTGACACGCAGGGGGATTTAACCACGATGTCCGCACCGTGGTCAGTGCGAGCCTTTGCCTGCTCGCGGAACGTCAGCTTGTGAGACTCAATCTGATGGAGAAGAGGATGAAACAATTACAGAATAGAAAAAGAAAAAAAAACCCTAAACAAACAAGCACCAGGAATATCAGCACCCTGTAATCTGGAAACACTGATCTGAATCTCAGGATTAAATTCAAATCTGTAGCTGTTTATTCACGTATATATATTGTTTATACATAATAAATGGTATACTGCTATGACAGGAGATAAGCCAGGCTTTAAAGGGATCCTCCAGTGGATTTATTCTCAAACTTATTTTGAGTAAAAGTAGTCGCAGATTTCAAAAATCAAACTTTCATTTTCGGAGACTAAATAGCGTTGAAGAAAAATGAATTTTCTTTAAAATCCCAGATGGGCTTCCTGCGGTGGTGACGTATGTGATGACGTCAGGTAGCAGTTGCTTGGAGCTACTCAGCTGTTTATATTCTCTGTTTACATCGTAGTTTTGCTTGTTTTACAAGTATTTTACTGAATTTATCAGTTTTTAAATAAGTATGACTCGCTGTGTAACATATAAATACCACAACGATGCTAAAAAGAAAGCACAAGCTGGAACTAGACTGTATTTCCGCAGTGCACAATGTGCTTGATCAGCTGTAGCAGAGGGTCACAGAAAGAAACTGGATTAGACATGAGACCTCACGCTGCAAAATCTTTACATGATCTGCAGATAGCGTGCGGCAAAGTGTGTGTAGCTGCGTGCTCTAAAATCTCAGTTCAAACTGGCTCAATTCGCAGCGCGACATGACACTTCAAGCTCTAAAATCTTTTCTTACATGATCTACAGTGTCCTGAACCAGTGTACTGTGCTTGTATACAGCTTTTGGATCACTGAACCCATTCTCTCGTTCTTGTCATTTTCCTGTCGTTTTTTTTCCCTCCATAGAGAATGAATGGGGCTTACGAATCAAATTGTCCTGCTTGGACACGCCTCATCGGAGATACACCAAACTTCAGGTGATACCTCAGGCCAACTTGGGGGAGTTGCACATACATGCAATCGGTTCTGACCCATACTCATCTTTTCCTTTCTTTTCACTCATCCCTTTTTCCCCCATTCACTTCCATTCATTTTTCCCCTTATTTAAATGAATGGAGTTTCAGGAGACAAACTTAATGTCATGTCACGCTGCACACCTCACGCTTTAAAATCTCCATTTTAAACCATGCCACACTCTCTGTTAATCTACCCAGCACCATATAGATCATGTAAAAAAAAAAGATTTTAGAGCATGAAGTGTTATGTCGCGCTGCGAGTTGAGCCAGTCTAAACCAAGATTTTAGAGCACGCAGCCATACACCACACACAGAGACACACACACACACACACAATCATGTAAAAAAGATTTTGCAGCGCGAGGTCTCATGTCTGATCCAGTTTCTGTCAGTGACTCCCTGTTCTAGCCAATCAAGCACACTTTGCGTTTTCTCTGTGGAAATACAGTTGAGTTCCAGCTTGTGCTTTGTTTTTAGCATCGTTGTGGTATTTATATGCTACACAGCGAGCCATACTTATTTAAAAACTGATAAATTCAGTGAAATACTTGTAAAACTAGCAAAACTACGATGTAAACAGAGAATATAAACAGCTGAGTAGCTCCAAAGCACTGACGCTGGAGACTCCTTCCATAAAACATTCAATAAACATCTAGTTACAGAAAATTTCACCACATCAGTAATGCTTTTTAAGTCTACAATGAATACCATAGAAACGATAACGTGCTAGAATGAGCGCATTATTCATATAAACGTGCAATTTGAAGCAGCACTGCTGTTAGACAATTAATCAACACCTTCTAACCAATCAGAACCAAGAACTCAGCATCACTGTGGTATTAATCATACTCATGCTTACATTTTAAATGTCAGTGTGTGTGTGTGTGTGTGTTCTGTGTTCGCTACAGAGGAAACATTAAAAAAAGGACCTAATTCTATGTCTAATATTTAACAAGGTGAAAGAAACCTCTGATTTCTGTTCATATAAAACCCTGACTTATCCACAGACTGACTGTTCTTTTGATATTTATGGAAAATATTCACGATTGTGATTTTAGCGGTTATTCTGCAGCACTATGTTTGGCTGCTGATAGAGTTGAATGAGGAGAAATGCCTCAGTGGCTCGGACACTTACTGGACTGGTTCGACTTTAGGGCACTGACCTCCCCACACAGAGAGTCAGAGCGCGTGGCCCCGTTTGGGTGGACGGAGGCACTCGAAGGCCCCGACTCTGCTTCCTTCCCCTTCTCTCTCTACGGCCATGAGAACATTACCCACAGGGGGCGGGGTTACAAACAAAGTTAAACATAATGTCGCCAACAAGACACTGAACAGAAGCAAACTGGTGAGCAAATGAAAGATAAAGAAGTGTAAAGTGCAGAGGGCTGAAGCAGGAAGTCAAGAACAAAAACTGCAGGTGATTAAGCAGGGCACCAGTGAATAGGAAAGAAAGAAAAAAAAGAATAGCAAAGAACCCAAAGCAGAACAGAGAGGAAAGAAGCTACAGATGGACACAGCTGAGAAAGTGTGTGTGATGGAGAGAAGAGGAAGGAAAGCAAGACACCACACCACATATTGTTCCAATAAACACCACTGAAGGTTTGTCTGTGTGTGTGTGTGTGTGTGTGCGCGAGAGAGAGAGAGAGAGAGAGAGAGAGAGGTTTCAGAGAAATGTGAGTTAAATCCTTGAAGTGAAATTTTTTTTTGAAATGGCACATTTCATTGTATTTTATATCTATTATCATCTGTTTTTAGGGTCTAGAGGTCACACTGGTCGTGGGGTATTTGGGTATGGGGTATATTATATTATTTTTGGGATATATGATTTTGGGGTTATCTATCTGTGGGGTATTTGGCTGTAGGATATTTGGCTTTAAATGGAATTTGGTTGTGGGGTATTTGGCTTTAGATGGTATTTGGTTGTAGAGGGTATCCGGCTATGGGGTATCTGGCTGTAGAGGGTATTTGGTTGTGGGGTATTTGGTTGTAGAGGGTATTTGCTTATGGGGTATTTGGTTGTAGATGGTATCTGGCAGTAGGGGGTATTTGGCTGTAGGTCAAGGAGCAGAAAGAAGAGTTATAGATTAAAAAAAGTTTCAAATCGGAGACAGTTTTGTTTTAGAAGATAAAGTCCCTGAACGATACTCACTGAGAAACCTGCAGTGGATTGTCTGTACAGAAACACACTCATCCTTCACAACACCACCATCAGACTGGTCATGTGATGATTTAACTTATCCAGTGTGTTATCTGATCTACTCTATAAACACTCATCTGCTTTCGAACAAACTCACAGTAAATATAACGTCACATGTAGACGCGGTAACTGTTACAGTTTCAACTGCTATTTTTTCCTGTGTTGAAAAGAAAGATCACAGTGCATTCTGGGTAACGTCTGATCCTGTGGTCTACACACGGATCCCTGATGTGATCCCTCAGGCCTCCTCTGAACTTCACTGAAGCTAATACACTACCGGGACGACCCTTAAAACGACTGCAGGGATTTAAACCGAGGGGAAGTGGAGAGGCAAAGTCAATGTTAGAACAATGTGGACCGCAGCCCGAGACATAAAAGACGTGTTTAGAAAGCGGCTCCGCTCGAGGAGGGCAGAGACACCTGGAAGCACGAGGAGATGTGACGTGACGTATTGGTGTGAACACACAGTTAGTGCGTAGCTTGTGTTAGTTACAGCTGTAGTCGTTATTGTATACTAATATAACATCAGAGAATCAAAAACATAAAGTATTATTTCCATGTCATTAATCTGAGCGTGAGTCGTGTTTATTTTCTTCATTAGTCAAGTGTGTAGCATGTAAACAGGAAACTACCTTCTTGTTCCCGCCTCCGGCTACGTGGCCGATGTTGCCCAGAGATCCCACTTTTGACTGAGCTTTGAACTCCAGCTTCTCTGATTTGATCTCCACGTTTCCGCCACCTGCAGTCAAAAGTGTACATCGGTTTAAAACAAACAAAAAAGCTTCACACAAATCCGACCATGCAAATGTCTGTTTGTTACCTAGTACAATGTGTATATGAAGTAAAACACCTTTTTAAAAGAAAAAAGTATATATAGATATGAAATGGGAAAAGAAACGGCTCATGTGATGTGCACTCTGTAACCATAACAACGCTCTTCGCAGTCCTAGCCAATATCTGCTAACTAATTAACCTAGCTTGCTCTCTCAATAGATTTGTCAGTGTATCAGTCATTTTGACAGGAAACTATGTTGTAAAACGTGCTGTAAATCTCCTAATATTCGCTCACAAAGAAAAACAAATTTTCACCACAATGTCCGTTTTTTCATTTGTTCTCCAACTTGCAATCTGATTGGTCAGGAGGTTTAAAAAAAAGCATTTGATGTCAGAGCATTTCTGAAAATATTTTCCCCTTTTGGAAGCTTCAACATGACCTAAATACAGACAGACGGCAGAAATTTTAAGGAATCGACCAACTTTCCATGCGCCTTACGGCCACGTCTCACAGAAATACACGTCAAATGTTTGCTGGTGATTGAGATAAACGAGACGTGTGTGAAAGTGCCGTAAGAGTGCTCACGGTCTGGTTAGACACAGAGTGTCCCAAAATTATTTTTAACACTTTAATACCAAACAAAAACACAGAATTACCGAAGAAATTTTACGTACTAAAGACACACAAAAGGGTAGAAACATTCAATGCGAGCACCACGAGCGAGGCACAAAACAGCCGGGTGATAATCAATGTGCTTTCAACACCAGCTGTGACTGCTGCCTTCAGATCATGAGACAATCTTGGAAAACCTCATCTCATTATCTGTAGCCGCTTTATCCTGTTCTACAGGGTCGCAGTCGAGCTGGAGCCTATCCCAGCTGACTACGGGCGAAAGGCGGGGTACACCCTG
>JANZLB010000028.1:61588194-61598523 GCA_026167865.1 Notarius quadriscutis
ATTTCAAAATGTCTCACTTTCGACATTTGATATGTTGTCTATGTTCTATTGTGAATACAATATCAGTTTTTGAGATTGGTAAATTATTGCATTCCGTTTTTATTTACAATTTGTACTTTGTCCCAACTTTTTTGGACTTGGGGTTATATTTTCCACTTGTTATTTTTGCCTGATGACCTTTATTTTAGTTCATCTGGTGAAACATTAACCAAGCTTTGTTTGTTTATTTTTTATATGATCTGCTGCATGCATATTGAGAAAAGCATAAAAATCAATTATAAAGCTGTAATCCTCAAGAATGTATTCGCTGAATTACACATACTGTATGTTTTCCTCCAAAGAATCACACTTTATTTAAAGTAGAAAATGTAACAGTTGCTCTTCTTCTGCAATTTAGCCATCATTACTTTCCACTTGTTATTGCTATCTGATAGGTATGACCTTTACCTTACAGGTAAACTGGCAAAACATTAACCAAGTGTTATTTATTTATTACTGTGACCTTCTGAATGTACATTGAGAATCGCATAACAATCAGTTGTAAAGCCATAATCGTAAAGAATGCATTAAAAAAAAAGTCAAATTAGAATCAAAAAGTGTTGTTGTTTTTTTTTCTATAGGTCTGCTTCTTGGAATCAGTATTTATGGAATTCATCACAATTCTGAAGTTTGGGAGAATCCAGAGGTATAAATTCTATACCTCTGATATAGCTTTGCTTTTGTAGAATCTGCTCCTGCAGATCTTTATGCTCAGCTAACATTCTTTTCCATCTGTAAGCCTCAACAAACTATACAAGTCTGTATTACTTTACTACATAGAATCAAAAGTGTGATATTTTTTGTATATAAAGGGGAGAGTAACTGTATTATTGTGTTAAGTCTTGTGTGTATTTTACAGGTTTTTGACCCACTGAGATTTCTGCCAGAGAACACTGCCAAGAGATCACCCCATGCCTTTGTGCCTTTTGCAGCTGGACCAAGGTTTGTATCTGTATGATGTTGTAAAATAGGCACTGTTCCAGTGGGAGGAGCAATTGCTTTAACCCTTATCCACAGAAAGTTCTTGATTTACTCAGAATGTTAATGATAATTATGAGGTTTTACTTTCAATTAACAGCCTCTTGTTTTGCAACACACAATATGCTTGGCAATATCCATCCGTCCATCTTCTGTAGCCGCTTATCCTGTCCAACAAGGTCACAGGCAAGCTGGAGCCTATCCCAGCTGACAATGGGTGAGAGGCAGTGTACACCCTGCCCCTGGACAAGTCGCTAGGTCATCACAGGACTAACACATAGAAACAGACAACCATTCACGCTCACAGCCAATTTAGAGCCACCAATTAGCCTAACCTGCATGCCTTTAGACTGTGGGGGAAACCGGAGCACCCGGAGAAAACCCACGCGGACACGGGGAGAACATGCAAACTCTACACAGAAAGGCCCTCGCCGGCCACGGGGCTCGAACCCGGACCTTCTTGCTGTGAGGTGACAGCGCTAACCACTACATCACCGTGCCGCCCGTTAATTAACTTAACACTTCATAATCTAAATGCTACCTAGCTACTTCATAGGTGCTAAAGAAGGGAACTGGGTTTGCTTGAAATCCTTGAAGATGTTTCACCTCTCATCCAAAAGGCTTCTTCAGTTCCAGGTATTTATTCTCCAGTGGACCAAAAGCAGCCCTAAGGAGAGTCATAGAGGTCACATGGGTCATTGACCCTCTCAGCCATCCTGTAGGTTGTTAGGGTCACTGGAGGCTGGGAGTGAATGGTGTTAGCAGCCTAGAGGGTCATTAAGGTGATCTGCGGGTACACTAGAGGATAAATACCAGAAACTCCCCACTAGTCAGACAGAATTGAAGAAGACTTTTGGATGAGAGGTGAAATGTCTTCAAGGATTTCAAGCAAGTCCAGTTGCCTTCTATAGCAGCTATGGATTACGATGACCTGGATGACTGAGAACCTTCACAGACATACCTAGCTACTTACTTACTTACTAGATCAGCCTCAGCCGAGCCACAGTACAGATCTTCCAGTCTCTTCAATCCCTTAAACATGATTCCAGTTCCTGTGAGTTCCAACTTCCTGCGTCCCTCTTCAATACATCAACGAACCTCGCTCTTGGTCTTTCCTGTTTCTTTTTCCCATGCACTGGTTCCCATGTGATGAGCTGACTCATGATAAGCCAGCTCTTTATGTCTAAAGCAGTGTCCAGCCAGCTGCTACTTTGTCACTGATCCTTAGTAGCTCTCCATACAGCACTTATTTGTGATGTGCAGCCTCCAGCTAACATTAAGGATTGTGCTAAGCATGTTTTTATAATGGGGTGGCATGGTGGTGTAGTGGTTAGCACTGTCACCTCACAGCAAGAAGGTTCTGGGTTTGAGCCCAGTGGCTGATGGGGGCCTTTCTGGGTGGAGTTTGTATGTTCTCCCTGTGTCTGTGGGGGTTTCCTCCGGGTGCTCTGGTTCCCCCCACAGTCCAAAGACATGCAGGTTAGTGTCAGAGTGCAGGCACTTATGGATGTAAGACAGGAAGTGTGGTCAAGAAACTAGCGAGGGTCAGTTGATAAGCAAACAGAGTAGTTGAGGCAAGACAGATAATGTAAACAGAGAAAGTAAGCAGAGGTCAGAATAACAAGAGGCAGACAAAGAATGAAAGGCTTGGTATGAAATGGAGAAACACAAAATGATACTTCACATTGGAGTAGAGTGAGTTAGGAGGTTAAATAACATGACTGGTAATTAATGGGATAAGTGGCAGCTGTCATCAATTAGCCAATGACAGGGGGTGCTGTGGTTCTTGGTAGTTGTAGTTCAAAGAGTCCATGTTTGTAGTTTGGTTGTTCTCACCCCCCAAGGAGCTCCTTCTGGGAGCTACATTCTTACTTGGGCAACCTCTTCCTCTTGGTGCTGGTTTGTCAGGATGTTGAGCATGGAATTCTTCTTTGAGCAGAGGGTCTAGAATGTCTTTAGCAGCTACCCAGCTTTGTTCTTCAGATCCATAACCTTCCCAATCTATCAGGTATTCAATTTGACCTCTGCTATGTCTGGAATTGAGGATTCTATTTACCTGGTAGATGGGCTCACCTTCTAGGTTGAGTGCTGGGTGTTCTTGGACTGGTGTGTTCTCGGCAAGAGGGCCCAGGGTGGCAGGTTTCAGACTGGAGATGTGGAAAGTGGGAGATATTCTGCTGTGAGGGGAAGTTCTAATCGGTATGAGACCTTGTTGATGCGATGCGACCTTGAATGGCCCGACATAATGTGGCTGAAGTTTTCGACAGGTGTTGGGTTCTCTGAGGTTCTTTGTGGCAACCCATACTCTGTTGCCCAGGGAGAAGTTTGGATTGTCACCTCTGTGTTTGCCCACATATTCCTTATAGTTTGCATTGACAGTCTCTAAACGTTGGTGTTCCTGCTCCCAGATTGCTTGACTGTGAGAGAACCAGTCCTCCACTGCTTGTACTTGGCTTGGTGCGTTGTCCCAGGGGAACGAGGGTGGTTGGTAGCTGAATATGCACTGAAAAGGTGTTAGTTGGGTTGCAAAATGTTTAAGTGACTTTTGTGCATACTCGGCCCATGGGAGGAATTGGGCCCAGTGCCCCTGGTTGCACATACAGAAGATCCTCAGGAAACAACTGATTTATTGGTTGGCTCATTCTACTTGACCGTTTGACTGTGGGTGATAGCCAGATGTGAGGCTTACTGATACCCCGAATCTTTCCATAAAGTAAGTCCAGAAATGTGAAATGAACTGGGAACCCTGGTCACTGATTATGTCTTCAGGAATACCATAGTATCTGAATATCTGCTGGAAGAGTAGCTCAGCTGTCTGGGAAACTGTGGGGATGCCAGGTAATGGGTTGAGTTTTAAGGCTTTAGAGAACGAGTCAATGGTTACCATTATGGTGGTGTTGCCTTGGGGGGGTCCATAATGAAGTCAATGGCTATGTAGGAGCAGAGTCTTTGAGGAATCGGGAGGGGGCACAGTTTGCCAGCGGGAGGGGTTCTAGGAACCTTTGCTTGGGCACATTCAGAGCAGGAGGTCATAAACTGGTTAATCTCTGTGAGCATGTTCTTCCACCAGTACTTATTTCTCAGCATCTGATGTGTTCATTAACTGCCGAGATGTCCCATGGCAAGAGATGTGTGGGCACAAGTGATGAGTCAGCCTCGGAGATTCTTAGGCATGTAAAGAAGACCTGGTGGGAGGTTAATGGGGCTTGTCTGTGGTTGGCAGTTTCTTATTTCCTTGTCCAGGTCCCAGGTAATGGACTCCATGAAACAGTGGAATGGGAGAATGGAGTGGGTGACTGAATCTTGACATGATGGATTGAAATTTCAGGATAGGGCATCTGCCTTAGTGTTCTTAGACCCAGGGTGAAATGAAATTGTGAAATAGAAGTGGGTGAAGAAAAGTTCCCATCTGGCTTGACATGGGTTTAACCTCTTTGCTTTCTTGAGATATTCAAGGTTCTTGTGATCGGTGAGAATTACGAAGTGGTGTGTAGCTCCCTCCAGCCAGTGTCGCCACTCCTCGAGGGCTAATTTGATGGCAAGCAGCTCTCTGTTTCCAACATCATAGTTCCTCTCTGTAGAGGTGAGCTTTTTGGAAAAGAAGGCTACTGGATGAAGCTTGTGTTTCTCACCAAAACACTGAGATAAAATGGCTCCTACCCCTGTGTCAGATGCATCTACCTCCAAGGTGAATGGTTTGGTCGGGTCAGGATGCTGTAAAACAGGGGCAGAGATAAAGGTGTGCTTAAGTTTGTTAAATGCTTTTTCTGCCAAAGGATTCCATTGGAGGTGCTTTGGTCCTTTCTTGAGCAGAGCTGTTAGGGGAATGGCAATCATGCTAAACCCCCTAATAAAATGGTGATAAAAGTTAGCAAAGCCTAAGAAATGTTGAAGGTCCCTTATGGATGTGGGCATTGGCCAGGATGTGAAAGCAGAAAACTTGGCTGAGTCCATGCTGACTCCTTCTGTGCTGATGATATAACCCAGGAAGGAGATTCAGTCCTGATGGAACTCACACTTTTCTGCTTTTACGTAGAGGTGATTCTCCAGCAGGCGCTTGAGAACAACTCTGACATGCTCCTGGTGACTTTTCTCATCAGGGGAGTAGATCAGGATATCATCTATGTAGGTGATGGCGTATCTGATTAGCATGTCCTGTAGCACATCACTCATGAGGCACTGAAACACGCTAGGAGCCAAAGAAAGGCCATAGAGCATTACCTGGTATTCAAAATGGCTGGCGGTGGTGCTGAAGGCAGTTTTCCATTTGTCACCCTTCTTTACCCTGATGAGGTTATAAGCACTATGTAAGTCAAGCTTTGAAAAGACCTTGGCAGATTGGAGTTGTTCTAGGGCTGCAGAAACAAGGGGAAGAGGATCGGGGTGCTTGACGGAGACTTGACTTAATCCCCTGTAATTGATACATGGCCAAAGTCCATTGCCTCCTTTCTCCACAAAGAAGAAGCCAGCTGAGATTTGGAAGGGCAGATATACCCTTGTCTGAGGGCCTCTTGAATATACTCCTCCATGGCAACATGTTCCTTTTGATAGAAGATAGATACAACCACGTGGCGGTGACATGCTAGGCAGTAGGTCAATAGCATAGTCATAAGGTCAGTGTGGTGGTAACCTGCAGGCCTTCCCTTTGCTAAAAACCTCCTTAAGGTCCATATAGCACTCAGGAACATTCTTCATAGAGTCCAGCTGTGGACTCTCTACTGAGGTGGAGAAAAGACTGACTTGGGGATGAGAAAGACAACTCTGAAAGCAGGTGGGTAACCATTGGAGAATTTCTTTATTCTGCCAAGAGATTAAGGGGTTGTGAAGTTGTAGCCAGGGGTAACCAAGAATGATGTCATTGTCAATGGTAGTGGTCACATAGAGGGAGATGAGTTCTGAGTGTAATGCTCCCACTTGTATGTGAATGGGAGCAGTGCAAGTGGTGACAAGACCATCATCTATGGGTCCTCCATCGATGGTTCTAATGCTGAGTGCACTTTGCAGAGGGGTTGTAGGCAGGTTAAACTTCTGGACAATCATACTGCTTATAAAGTTCCCCTCTGCCCCTGAATCAACAAAAGCAGATAGAACATGTGTGGAGGATGCCAACTTTAATAACACTGGAACTTTAAAGGATTTTGAATTGAAATTTTTTCACCAGAATCACTGCGTGAGCTGTGCTTGCAGCTGGAACTGCACAGGACAGACGGATGGGACAGTCGCTGATTTGATGCTTGGAGCTCCTGCAGTAGAATTGCAGACCCTCTTTCCTCCTTCTTTCACACTCAGTATGTGTCAAACAGGTGTGGGACACTTCCATAGGTGTGTTGTCCTCAGAGGGTTAACCTGATTTGTTACTTTCTTGTATCGAGGATCGATGTGTTAATCAATGATCTAGACGGATCGCTAGGTCAATGAGGGAGTCAAGTGTGAGTTGTTCATTTCTACATGCCAGTTCACTAAGGATCTTGGGATGAAGACCTTGGCTGAAGATGGCTTTCAAAGCAGGATCATTTCATCCACTGGCCGCCACTAATGTTCTGAAGTCCAGGGCATATTCAGCAACTCCTCTGGAACCTTGAGATATGGTGAGCAAACTTTCAATGACCTCAATTCCATCAGGTTCATGGTCAAACACTCTTGAACAGTGTGAGGAATCATTCATATGAAGTTATTTGCTCACCGCCCTTGTTTGAAACAGCGCTTGCTCATTGTAGCGCCTTGCCAGTGAGGAAGGACAGAAACTTAGTGATCTTGTGCTCGTCGAAGAGATTAGGCATAGTAGAGAAGTACATGGAGCATTGAAGTAAAAAACCTTTACAGGCAAGAGCATCTCTGGTGTATTTCTCCGGAATGGGGAATTGCAATGCTGGACTGGGAGAAGACTCAGGATGTGCTAGGAGGGCCTGCGACATCACAGTTGTGAGTTGCACTATACAGGTGTTGAGGTCTGCAAGCATCTGTTGATGTTCTCCTAGTAGACATCCTTGAGCATTCAGAGCATTCAAAGCAGTTTGCATTGCCTTTTCCACTACATCCATGATCGGCAAAGTATCCTGTCAGAGTGCAGGCACTTACAGATGTATGTGCAGAGGAGAGTGGGCTGCAAACTGTCAACAAAGCCAAATCATAAGACAGGAAGCATGGTCAGGAAACTAGTGAGGGTCAGTTGATAAGCAAACAGAATAGTAAAGGCAAGACAGATAACATAAAAGGAGAGAGTAAGCAGAGGTCAGAATAACGAGAGGCAGACAAAGAATGAAAGGCTTGGTATAAACTGGAGAAACACAGAATGATACTTCGCATTGGCATAGAGTGAGGAGCTTAAATAGCATGACAGGTAATTCGTGGGATGAGTGGCAGTTGTCATCAATAAGCCAGTGACGGGGCACTGTGGTTCTTGGGAGTTGTTGTTCAGAGTCCATGTTTGTAGTTTGGTTGTTCTCAATGGGTTTACTGACAGTTAGGCTAATTGGTCGCTCTAAATTGACCATAGGTGTGAATGTGAGTGTGAATGGTTGTTTGTCTCTGTGTATCAGCCCTGTGATGATCTGGTGACTTGTCCAGGGTGTACCCCGCCTCTCACCCATAGTCAGCTGAGATAGGCTCCAGTTTGCCTCAGACCCTGCACAGGATAAACAGTTACAGATAATGGATGGATGGAAAGCAAGGATTAGGTAAGGCTAAAACTGAGTAGTCCGTCTTCTACTAGTCCCATGTTAATGTTCTGTGAGCAGGGTTTCCAGGTTCTGCATATAATGGCCTTGTATTGCACATTTGCAACACAAATGAGCACCACTGTTAACTTGTTTCTCCAAAAAGACTGAAAAAGGGGCCCTGAAGCTGGCAGACTTTCTACAAATCCAGTCTGAATAATGTTTTTGTATTCTGTTCCATATCTACTGTATACAGTATCGCTGATAAATAAACTCATGTTTTGTAAGCTGGTGCCTTCTTATCTGTCCATCTGTGTGCTGGTGATCCACTGTGTGTAAAAGTGTGTTTGCTTATGGATATTACACTGCACAGTGGAGTGCACATTAATCATAAAGCACTCACAGTTATATCTTACTGTCGTCCTGCTTACTGGCGCTGTTATTCTGGTCCATTTTTATAATCCCGTTCTCATTTGGATGCCGGTGAAAGGCTGAGGGAAAAGGACAGGAAGTTAATTACAGAGTGTAGCTTGGAAATAGTGTATTCATCTCAATAGCATAAATGTCAAACCCCCCACCTGCAACTCCCTGTGAGAGCCAACCGCCTCGGACACATTCAAATCCAGAACACACTCATTTCCTGTAAGGGTTTGTGCCTCTCTGCAGTCGAGTGACGCAGAAGGGATTTATTAAATCTGGTTATTGTACCAGAGAGAGGACTGGGAATGAACAAAACAGAAAGGCCTGAAGTGGTACAGGATGACCTTTATTACAGTTTATAATATTAGCAGTGTTTATGCTATTGGATGGGCTCGCCTCCAAAAAACTATCGGAATGTTTTACATATAATTTTTGTTCTGTGTTAAGTTGCTTTCAGTTGAATGTTGATTGATTGAGGTGGATGTTTACTTCTCTGGTTTATTAAAGGTTACAGAGTAATAAGACTCTTTAATCTGATATCAATCCTGGCAGTGCAGTATTGAGCATCTGGAAAGTGCTGATGTGCAGTGAGATAAGGGGCATGAAGTGTAGCTCACACACAGCTACGTATATTTCATTTAAATAGGGTAATATAAATACACTGCAACCCCACTATAACAAACTCCTTGGGCGATATCCAAATAATTAATAATACTGAAAAGTTTGTAACACTGAAATGGACTCATTTGTCACACCAACCACTCATGTGATATGCAAAATTTTAGTCAAATTCTCCTCATCACAAATTTCTCCTTCCGAGTTTAAGGATCATGAATGAAGGCGATGATTGATTTATTTGTCTGTTATGGAAATGATGGAGGTTACCAGTGTATCATTGTCACTGTCCACTCACCGACTAGCAATATTTTCTAAATTTTTACTATTCAGTTCATTCATGTGTTGCAAATCACAGATGATGTCATTTTTGTTGGGTGGGGCAGGGTGGAGGTATAAAACCACCACTGGTACACTTTAACTAGGTGTTAAGTTTAGTGGTATCGGCAGTCATTTAATTCTTTTATCGATTCTTTGATCACTGTTCTCAATAATTGTTAGTGACTGACACCTAAGTGAGACTCGTTAAGCCTTTGTTTTATGGGGTTAACATGTATTGTGAATTTAAATGCAGACTTGATTACTTATTATTTGTCTCTGGGGGAAGAGGAGAGCATGGCTAAGTGTGTCATTTAAGCAGGCAAATTATAGATGTAATTGCAGGAAGAGTGTTTATTTAAAAACAGGCAGGCAAACAGTTCAAAAAACATAAGACAAAGGAAGGCAGGGTCATGAAATGGGCAACGGTCATGTGAGGCGCAAACAGAATGGTGGAGGCAAAGATGAAAGGCAGAGTCCAAATACACAAAACAAAGTCAAAACCAGAAAGGCAATACACAGATAACAAGGCTTGGTAATGTGAGACACTCGGTACAGTGCGGGTACTTCACCAAGTCTGTGTTTAGAGAGTCTGGATAAGCGCGTGCTGTGATTGTGCTATAATCTGGAACAGGTGCATAGTGATTAGTCCTCATGGCACTGCACGGTCTGAGCATGTGGACGTAATACAGGATTTTTTTTCTTCTTTGAAGACTCTGACTCATTGTCATTAAAAGTGGGAACATGAACTCAGTTTGTGATATGAAAAAGTTTGTTGTAAAAGAATTCATTATAGCATGGCTGCAGTGTGTATAAATGTAGAACACAGAATTCAGGAAACATTATAAGACTTTTCTTTGCTAGCCTGACTTCACCCCTAACCCTTGGCAGCATGGTGGTGTAGTGGTTATCACTGTCACTTCATTGCAAGAAGGGTCTGGGTTCAAACCTCATGGCTGACTGGGGTCTTTCTGTGTGGAGTTTGTATGTTCTCCTTGTGCCTGTGTGGGTTTCCAGCGGGTGCTCTGGTTTCCTCCCACAGTCCAAAGACATGGATTCGGTCAATTGGCTCCTCTAAATCCCCCATGAGTGTGAGTATGAGTGTGATGGTTGCTCGTCTCTGTGTATCCCTGTGATAGATTGGTGACCTGCCGAGGTTTAACTCTGCCTCTCATCTGAAGTCAGCCCTATTGGCTCCACCTTACCCCATGACCCTCAATTAGTAAGTCTCATCTCATCTCATTATCTCTAGCCGCTTTATCCTGTTCTACAGGGTTGCAGGCAAGCTGGAGCCTATCCCAGC
>JANZLB010000028.1:61652020-61663444 GCA_026167865.1 Notarius quadriscutis
AACACAAAAACTTAGAAAGTACAAGAGAGCGAAGTCCCGAGGCAGCCGTCTGCGGCGCCATCTTGGATGGAAAATGTCCCTGATAGAGGGAAGAGAGACTCCGATGATCTTCTCAGCTGTCCTCACTATATGCTGTAGTGTCTTGTGATCCGAGATGGTGCAATTCACAAACCAGACCGTGATGCGGTTGCTCAGAATGCTCTCAATCGTCCCTCTGTAGAATATTGTGAGGATGGGTGACGGGAGAAAGATTTTTCTCAGCCTCCATAAGAAGTAGAGGTGCTGCTGGGCTTTTGTGACTATGGAGCTGGTGTTGAAGGACCAGGTGAAGTTCTCTGCCAGATGAACACTGAGGAATTTGGTGCCCTTGACATTCTCCATGACTGAACCATCAGTGTACAGTGGAGAGTGGTCACTCCATGTTCTTCTGAAGTCAACAACCATCTCTTTTCTTTTGTCCACGTTCAGAGACAGGTTGTTGACTCTACACCAGTCCGATAGCTGTTGCACCTCCTCTCTGTATGCTGACTCGTCATTCTTACTGATGAGACCCACCACAGTCGTGTCATCAGCAAACTTGATGATGTGGTTCAAACTGTGATTTGCTGCACAGTCGTGAGTCAGCAGCATGAACAGCAGTGGACTGAGCACACAGCCCTGGGGGGACCCAGTGCTCAGTATGGTGGTGCTGGAAGTTCTGCTCCCAGTTCAGACTAACTGAGGTCTCTCAGTCAGGAAATCCAGGATCCAGTTGCAGAGGGAGGTGTTGAGGCCCAGCAGGCTCAGCTTTCCAATTAGCTGCTGAGGGATGATTGTATTGAATGCTGAACTGAAGTCTATGACCAGCATTCGAATGTATGTGTCCTTGTTGTCTTGGTGGCTAAGGGCCAAATGAAGGGTGGTGGCTATGGTGTCATCTATGGAACAGTTACAGCAACACACGAACTGCAGGGGGTCTAGTGAGGGAGGCAGCAGGGTCTTTATGTGCCTCATGATGAGCCTCTCAAAGCACTTCATAATGGTGGGTGTGAGTGCAATGGGATGATAGTCATTGAGGCAGGACACTGAAGACTTCTTCAGCACGGGAATGATGGTAGTGGTCTTGAAGCATTTAGGAATGATGGTGTTGCTCAGGGAGATGTTGAAGATGTCAGTGAGAACATCTGCCAGCTGGTCCGCACATCCTCTGAGCACTTCACCAGGGATGTTATCTGGTCCAGCAGCCTTCTGTGGGTTGACTCTGCATAGAGATTTCCTCATGTCAGCTGTGGTCAGACACAGCACCATAGCATCAAATCATATCAAATTTGCTGATATGAATGTGGTGGGTCTCATCAGCAAGAAAAACAAGTCAGCATACAGAGAGGAGGTGCAATGGCTGTCAGACTGGTGCAAAGTCAACAACCTGTCTCTTCACATGGACAAAACAAAAGAGATGATTGTTGACTTCAGAAAAGCATAGTGACCACTCTGCTGTACATTGATGGCTCATTCATGGATATTGTCAAGACCACCAAATTCCTTGGTGTTCATCTGGCAGTGGACTGAGCAGTGGACAGCAGTGGACTAAGCACACAGCCCTGGGGAGGCCCAGTGCTCAGTATGGTGGTGCTGGAAGTTCTGCTCCTAATCCGTACTGATTGAGGTCTCTCAGTCAGGAAGTCCAAGATCCAGTTGCAGAGGCAGGTGTTCAGGCCCAACAGACTCAGCTTTCCAATTAGCTGCTAAGGAATGATTGTGTTGAATACTGAACTGAAGTCTATGAACAGCATTCAAACATAGGTGTTCTTTTTGTCCAGGTGGCTAAGGGCCAGCTGAAGGGTGGTGGCTATGGCATCATCTGTTGACCAGTTATGGCGATACGTGAACTGCAGGTGGTCCAGTGAGGGAGGCAGCAGGGTCTTTATGTGCCTCATGCTGAACTTCTCAACACACTTTATAACAATTGGTTTGAATGCAACGGGATGGTTGTCATTGAGGCAGGACACTGAATTCTTCGGCATGGGGACGATGGTAGTGGCCTGGAATCACTTTGGAATGACAGTGTGACTCAGGGAGATGTTGAAGATGTTAAATGGAGAACAAGCTGCCAGCTGGTCTGACATCCTCTGAGCACTTTATCAGGGATGTTGTCTGGTCCAGCAGCCTTCTGTGGGTTGACTCTGCATAGTTTTCCTTACATTGGCTATGGTCAGACACAGTACCTGGTCATGGGAAAGAGGAATGCTCTTCCTCATTGCCAGACCGTTCTGCCCCTCAAACCATGCATAGAAGCTGTTCAGCTTCTCTGGAATGGAGGTATCATTGTTACAGGCAGGTCGTGTTCTCCTGCAGTTTGTGATGGCCTGGATGCCCTGCCACATGCACCGTGTGTTGCTGCTGTCATGAAAGTAACTGTGGATTCTCTGGGCGCATGTGTGCTTTGCTGCTCTGATGGCTCTCACTACTCTTAGGACTGCCCTATCACCTGCTCTGAAGGCAGTGTCTCGGGTTCTCAGCAGTGTGCACACCTCTGCAGTAATCCACATCTTTTGGCTGGGGTGAGTGGTGATGATCTTAGAGACAGTAACATCAATGCACTTGTTGATGTAGCTGGTCACTGATGCTATCTATTCCTCTAAGTTTGTGCATCGCCATTGGTTGCATCCTTCCTAAACATGTCCCAGTCAGTTCTCTCAAAACATTCCTGGAGAGCAGACATTGCTCCTTCTGGCCAGGTTTTTACCTGCTTTGGAGCATCTGACGAGCGGTCTGTATGCTGGAATTAGCATAACAGAGATGTTGTAGCCACAGAGTAGCCACAGTGGGGGAAGGGCTCTGCCCAGTATGTGGCGGGAATGTTCGTGTCATCAAAATCCAGCGTGTTCACCCCTCTAATGCAAAATCCACATATTGATGGAATTTAGGGAGCACTGATTTGAGATTCGCATGGTTGAAATCTCTAGTGACAATCAACAGTCCAAATGGGTGTGAATTCTGCAGTTTGCTGATAACACCATACAGTACAGAGAGCGCTTCCTTAACATTAGTGCCAGGGGGAATGTCAACTCCTATTATGAATATAGAAGTGAAGTCCCATGGTAAATAAAATAGTTTTTATCTCACAATCACAAACTCCACTCGCGATGAGCAATAACTTGAGACTAGCACCAAATTCTTGCACCATTCTGTGTTGATGTTTTTCCACAAGCCACCTCCACGAGTCTTATAGCACAGAGCTACATTTCTGTTGGCTGGGAATGACACTAGTTCATCCAGCTGAATGGTGGCGTCCAGAACTCTGTCACCGAGTCATGTCTCCGTGAAAACAAGGATGCAGCAGTCTCTAAACTCATGCTGGGTAGTCTGCTGGAGTTGGATATGGTTCAGTTTATTTTCCAGGAAGCAGACACTGGAGAGTAGAATGAATGGGAAAGCCAGCCGGCTAGGGTTAGCTGTTAGCCTAGCATGGACACCCCCACATTTGCCGCATTTTCACCTCCTCACACACTGTTTTAGATGACTCTTCCCTGGGTCATCAGCCTCAGATGAGGCTGAGGACTGGGGGCCTGTTCCTCGCAGCAGGCTGACGTCATGTAGCTTCTCCAGCAGATCATCTTTTATGATGTTTTTTGCATGATTTCTGTACTTAAGGAGTATCTGGCAATAGTAGACATGAACACTAGTTGATCTGATGTCCATGTCCTGTACAAGGTTGGGCAAAGGAACAAAATGACACAAGAAAGCACCGTTTTGGATCCAGAGAGGCTGCTGCGTGCCACTGCCGTGCCACCATCTTGCTTGCATCATTCTCGGTCTGGATGTCGAATGCTTCCAGGAAATTCAGAAAGCCCTACCTGACCTGGACGATATGAGTGTTTGATGATTGTTGTTGAATAGCTGGCATTAACTGTTGGGGTCATGAAGAAAGCGGACCTAGCCTATGTTGAGACGGATGACTTGCAGCATCCTTTAACACTAATACAATGCCATAAAGTCATTCAGACTTTCAAACAAAGAGGATAGGATACATGTAAAGCTAAATGCTGTAGATATTGTAAGAGGTATCTAATACAGTTTGAGACACAAAAGTTTTAAGATGTTTTTATGAGTGCTTCATAATGATGTCATGTCTAGGTTTCCATGCAGTCAATGGAGTCATATTGTGAAACAGTTCAAAGCATACCTGTTATTTTATTGGCAGTTTTTATATACTATAAATATCCAAAACCTCTAAATATATAATATATAGCCAAATATATATCACATATAGCCAAATAATATATTAACTATAGCCAAAAACTCATATACATTTTACAAATATTTATCAATGTCACATGATAAACACCTGCCCTCCTCCCACTATCTCTGAGGAGGAGAGAACAGCAGTCTTTCCTCTTTAGGAAAAGAGGACTCTGTGCACATTTCAAAACTTTCACAGGCATTGATATCTGTGATTGACTTGGAGAGGCCCTTCAAACCAAGAGGAAAAGGATCATAACCTTCTTTCAAAGACAGTCACTGGCTGAATATTCAGAATCTTCTGCAGGACATTGAAAGCGACACTCCAGTCATGCAACACAACCAGACTGGCATAGCAGCAGTGCTTCTTATAATGAAAAAGTAGACTCCATCTTCATTTGGGTAGATGAAGCAGGGAAATAGTCTTGTAAATTTGATTAAAAATAAATTAAGGCTTTTTTTTTTTCCATTTTAAAATAGTGAAATCCCATGCTTTGCATTTTAAAGACAGATGCTACAACAGTGTCCATCCAGAAAGACATGATTCTACTAGCCATGCTGTCGTATTTCTTGCCAATTTATATCGGTATACTGTTTCAATAACTCCTCTTATGATGTAAACAAAAAACATTGCAATTTTCAGAAAGATTATAATTATTTTGAGGATACTGTATTGAAATGCATCAGTGTGAAAACTGTATCATCAAATATGATCTTCCTGTGGTGATAGGGGAATATTTGCATTTGCAATAGTTATACAGTAATATTTAATGACAGTACTTTTACAATTAGTTCCTGTAAGAGTGAAATATGGTTATGATGCTGTAAATTTGAAATATGGTAACTTACTGGCAACACTATTGTCAGTCTGTCTAACAGTGAATAAAAGGAACACTCAACAAGGAAGCAACGAAATGCATGAGAATACTGCATATATTGTTGAACAGTCTAAAATCCTTGCCAAAGCATAATAACACTGCTAAAAGTGGGAGCTTAGAACTTGGATAACATTAGTTTGTGTGTGTGTGTGTGTGTGTGTGTATTAACATACTTCCCCTGCCTGTGTGCCCTCACACACATAGGGTTTGTAGTCCCTAGAGAGAATGGGTATGTTGTCATTGACGTCAAGGACATTAATGACCACAGAAACTGAGGAATGCTGATTTTTACCTAGGTGGATATAGACAGACAGACAGATAGTTAAAATAAAAGTATAATGTGTATGTTTATTGCTTACTGTGTCATGTGGTGACTCACTCTGCATCAGGGAGACCTGAGCTGCAGTCAAAAGTAGAGCTAAGCTTAATAAAAGGTATGCTGCCTTATGACAAACAAAACCAAAAACCAGAGGGTCTCATACAAATGAAAATTAAGAAGGAAGTAAAAGAATAAACTTTAACCAGGAATCAGTAGCCAGGCAAACAGGTGTAGTTTATTGCACCTGATTACTTCAGAGCAGACCTGTGCCTCCCTCTGGTGGCCAAAGATGGCCTAGCCAAAGATGCAGCCCCAGGCTGGGCTGTAACAGACTGCATGTCTTACTTATTTTATTTACTTGAATAAAGGGCGCCAATAATTTTGAAAAACAAAAAATTAATCTAGAGGGCTTTTACCAACAGTGTAAGTATTGAGATTTAATCATCTTGTGGATTTTCTTCTGTGTATTTTCTTTGTTCTTCAAAACATTTAAATTTCGAACAGTGCTTTCTAGATTAAACTTATTATTACATACCATTTGTACATTCTAATGGGAAATCAGTTTCACTAGAAATGTTATCTTTAATAATACAAATAGATTTAGCATTCAGCGATAGCTTTCCTCTGTCAGGGAGAAATTGAGAAATAATGTCAACTCACTTATTTCTTGAGCAATAACAGTAAAATTTTGCCATGCTGTAGTCTCTCGGTCCAAAGGTTTGGCCAGGAATACTGTTCCATTGTTGGTGTCAATCCTGAAGGCATTCTTCAAGTCATTGTTATTGGCTATGGAAAACCTGACAGGAAAAATAACAGTGCTCTTCAGAGAAAGGATTTGCAGTCCCTGCTGAAAATACTGGAAGAGGCCAATTCTTTTGTTTTTGCTCTACACTGAAGCAATTTAGGTTTGAGATCAGATGTATGAGATGATATATCAGAAATTCAGCTTTCATTTCTTGATACATCTACATGTGTTAAACAACTTAGAACATGACACCTTTTGTGACAGACCACCCAATTTTTAGATGAGCAAAAGTGGAGGAACAAATCGTCTTAAATTAAATTAAAGGAAATAACAGTTTCTATTTGGTTACATATCCCTTACAAGCAATAACTGCATCAAGCTGGTGACCTACTGACATCACCAAACTGTTGCATTCTTCTTTCATGATGTTTTTCCAGGCTTATACCACAGCTTTTTTATACCACAGTAGTCCTGGGTATGGCTTTAAACTGCAGATGGTGGTGAGTCTCAGGTCTGGGAGGACTTGAGTATTGGGGAAAATGGAGTTACCTCTTAATCACCATTGCTCCCAGGTCCGCTCTGACCCAGAGTGGTAGCACCTGCCTGGGTTCCAGCTATGGGTTAATAGTACATCACCAATTAGGCGCTGGCAGCAGGGCGCTTTTTGGTGCAATGTGGCAGATGAACCCAACAGGGTCAATGGCACACCACCAGATGGCATACAGAAGAGCCGCTCAAATGGCCAACGGATGGCATCACTTGGCAAGTCAGTTGTCACTGCGGGGAAACTTCCATACCCGTCAGGTCTGTGGCACTTTTGTGCACCACTTGCCATCAGGTCTGGAGGTGCAGAGAGACAACACGATGGGGGCATGACATCGTTTGTCTTACCTTACTGTGCAAGACGCTTCCTTAGGAGAGGAGAATGGGAACGCCCTGCGGTGATGGGGTAAATGCGATTACCATTCATGCCAGCGCTGTGGACGACTCTATCGTTCTGGTGCGGGCCTCGCGGCCCATCTGCCTTTCTGTGCAGCCTAACGAAGCAGTCATTATTACTAGCGATGGACAGCCGACGATGATGTTATGTCAAGTCATGGCAGTTGTAGCTATAAAATTAGTTGTAGTTGTTGCAGTGTAGCTAGCAAACAAACAAACAAACAAATAAATATAAACTTTGTCAACTTTCACTCTTGAGCTCTGATTGTATTCAGGAACCTAAATGTTAAAAAGTCTCATTTTTTTGTCTCTAAGTTGAGGGTTAAGATGAGAGCTCGCCTTCCTGTTAAAATTGCAATTCTAAACTTTATTATTAGCGATGTGAGTCCCATGCTGGACTGATTGCTAAGCTAGCGAGAGCTCACTGGTACAAAAGAACACCAGGTTTCCAAAAGAACCCAGTGCTGTTCTAATGACAATGATTTCTTCAGGACAGAAATGTGCAAGGCAGCAAAAACATCCGCATGCAGCCTAATAACTTCTTTTTTAATAGAAACATCACATAAATAATGTAAGCGTAATGACTGCAGGAGGTCTTCACTGAGCCGTGGTGGTTAATGGAGCTTCTGCTCTGTAGAAGTTGCCCTGTTGTTGTTGTTATTTGTTTGTTTTTTCTGTCGTTTTTAGCTTTTTTTTTCACCCTTTCAGCATTAGCATTGTGAGATTGCCTTCTGGTGTTCAGTGGAGCGTTTCCTCGCTCTGTTCCCTTCACACGATGACGCTTGGTTAATGACGGCCCCCTTCAGCACGGAGACCATCATTCATCTCAAACCGGCCGTCCTTCAGACACTTTTAATCCATCATCCGCTGTTTGATTTGTGATTTCTCTCATGTTGGCCGTGTGAGAGCTCGAGAGCGTCTCGGGTTAGGAAGCGTCCCGAAGTACACATTAGACTCTAATGAAGCCACGAGAAAAAGCCAAATTACCTCACATCACTTTCCCCAGTGAAGTGTCGCACAGCGTCTGTTTACTCAGGAGGCATGAATATGTATTTTCATGTATTTATTATTCATTAATTAATTAATTAATTAATTCATTCATATAAAGTGTTGTTGGATGAAGAGTGCTGGAGGGGTGCGTTTGTGAGTCGAGTTTTGTTTTGAAAGTTAAAGTGCATGGGGGAAAGTCGACTTGTTTTTTATGACATTGTTCTTCAGGAGCGAATCAGGATGCATCCTCAAGGTGAATCATTAGCAATCACTTTGGACTCGGATGATGAAATGAAGCATAATTGTGGTCACATGGTCTGTAAGAACAGAGTCGACAGATGAGCTGATAATTTGTGACTAATCAGATCGTATTCATATTCAGTAGTGCTGATGCTAATCTGATGATAATTATTCGTTTGTTCTTTTTGAATGCTAATGTGAAGATCGTTGGAACAGTTACAGCATTCGGACAACGTTCTCTTTCAGTTTAGAGCCAAATTCAGAGCTGAGCTCAGTGTTCAGTGAGGATTTAACTCTGAACTTGTACACAGTGTATATGTTACAGATGCAATTACAGGCCTCAGCATTTTCCGGAACTTATGTGAGATTAATACATGTGAGGGCGGACTTTGTCTAAAACAGAGTCATGTCTCAGTTACGCTCGATTCTGATCTTGAACTTAAAGTGCTAGTCTTATGAAAATGACATCATAAATCCCGGGTCTTATGTGTGTGATCTGCTCAAATAGGTTGTAAAGTTCCCCGATAAATAAATTGGTTCAAAAAATAAATTTTTAGCATCTGAATTCTGTTCCAAAAAATCACTAAAAGCTTGTCCACCATTGTTAGATTGCAGCGATTTATTGGTTAGCGGTGCTGCATGTGTGACATCACATGTGCCACTGCCTTCTTTTGTAAAGCTCTCAACACAACTTTACGACAACAAGGATGAAGAAGTGACTCAGAGTGAGCATGTTTTGGTTTGCTTTTAGATCAGTAATTGTCTGCCGTCAATCTCAGTATTATATTTGACCACATAGAAACTACTTTAGAATATTATTGATCTGACTAATGACAACTAATAAATAAAAAAAAACAGGCTAAACATGAGCTCGACACTTCCTGTGCGGTGGTGGGATGGCACTTCTGACTTTTGTTTCCAGGTCGTAGGAACTGCTCCATATACCAGACGTTGCTCAAATCCTTCTCTGTGAATTTGATTCACAAATTTATCTTATTCGAAATGTATGGAGCAGAAACCAAACCATCCTGTTGGCTTGAAGTTACCTCTCTTTGAACATACAAATCGAAGCCATTCATTCCGTAAGTGTCCTGCTGACTTGGGCTATAATGGATCGAAATTTCGCTTTTTATTTTTTTTTTAATCTGCTACACTTGAACAGCCTTGAATGACACACCTCTTAGGAGGTATGCTTTGGTTTCAATTTTGCTTTGGAATAAAAAAGAAAAAAATTGTTAAAACATGCTACACTTTGCAAATTTTCAAATTTGTCATTTTCATAAAACTAACAATTTAAATGAATTTTTCTTATGATATCCGATAAGTCCAGCACCACCATCTGGCAGTTTTATGTAACTACAATACAGTATGTCACACTGACATTTATGATTTGTATATTAAGACATTTAAACACACAAAGGAATGTCATACCAGGACAATATTAAATACAAAGTCCATATTATTTACATATAACCCCGTTTTGAATATTTTATGGATAAAGTGATGAAAGATGTGAACGTTCCTCTGTAAGCGTAGATCAGGTTTTCTTTCCAGCAGACTCAGAGCTGATTGAATTAACACACACACACACAGGCTTTATTTAACTAATTCAACAAATCAACATAATTAAAACATTGATAAAATCTCCAAAGCACAGTATAAACAAATTAAAATGTAAAATAACAATCTGCGCTGGATCAGGTGCTATTCTGTGTGCTGCCGCATAGTGAGTAATGAGCCATTTTGTGAAATGAAACAGTGATTAATGTGAAAATTAAAACTTGGACAATTGATGAAAATTAATTTGGGAGCTTTAAAAGAATCCAATGCATTTTTTTTTCCTGAAATAGCTTTGAGCTCAGAGTTGATGGAACACACACATCAGTGATACGAGTAGATCCTTCAGAATAAAGACGTACATAATGCCTTTGAAAAAGGAACAGATACAGATATGAACAGAAGGCATGCTTCATTTTTTTTACATACTAGAAGGCTTGAAAGAAGGGTTCACAGGTCACCTGGATGAGATGAAAGGTGTGTGTGTGGACGAAAGGACACACTGTTTAATTATGGCATTTTCACACAGCTGCCATTTCTTTCTCTGGGATTAGTGGTTAGGTAATGTTTAATGTTTAGGCTACACCCACTAAAAAGACACTGATACAGATAATTAATGATGTCATCCTTCAGTTCCATAATCATGACTGAGTTCTTATTGACAAGTGGAGGACAATAAGGGAAAGACAACGTTAAAATCAGTTAAAGTTCTCATTAATCTGAGGTGAAAATGACTCCATTAATTCACACAGGATACAACTGAGCAGTTAAGGGTTTAACAGTGAGAGTTTAGTGATTTGACCTCGCAACCTCCGGATCATGAGCCCCATGAGCGTTTTTCACTGCTCTTACCCTGACCAATGGGACGTACCATTACTACAGTGAGTGTTAGTGCTTGATGTAAGACTGGATTTATGTGAACTTTTAACACACAAAGTTAACAGTTTGTCCTGCGTTGGGGTTTGATCTGAACTCCCTCCATCAGTGCTGTAGAAGATTAATGCTCTTTGTCCTGATCTATGCTAATGAGAAGGTTGTGTGGATGTGATTTGTCGATATCCTGAAATATCGCCCCCTTGCTCCCTAAACGCCCGCGCCGCTCAATAACCTATTAAAGCCCAATCACAGATAAGTTGGAAAGCAATCTGGAAATTTGTGCTGACATTGATCCAACACCGAGAGGAGCTGATGGTGGCGATTAACACTCGCATCCCATGGGACGTTTCCTCCTCACAGTGGAGAAACACCAAGTTACTGAGCAGCTCGAGAAATGACGAAGAAAAAGAAAAGAATATTATCAATAAAACAAATACACAGTTATTCATGAGCTCTGGAAAGGATAAAGGCAAAATAAAATAACATAAATAGAAATACAGAGTTATTTAGGAGCTCAAAAAATATGATCAAATAAACACAACATTTGTTTATTATTTATCTGCTCCAGAAATAAGAAATGAAAAGATCTCATCTCATCTCATTATCTGTAGCCGCTTTATCCTGTTCTACAGGGTCGCAGGCAAGCTGGAGCCTATCCC
>JANZLB010000028.1:61681356-61696641 GCA_026167865.1 Notarius quadriscutis
GGTTTCCTCCGGGTGCTCCGGTTTCCCTCACAGTCCAAAGACATGCAGGTTAGGTTAACTGGTGGCTCTAAATTGACCATAGATGTGATTGTGAGTGTGAATAGTTGTTTGTCTCTGTGTCAGGCCTGCGATGACCTGGCGACTTGTCCAGGGTGTACCACGCCTCTCGCCCATAGTCAGCTGGGATGGGCTCCAGTTTGCCTGCGACCCTGTAGAACAGGATAAGCAGCTAGATATATATTAAAACCTCTTTCCTTGGTCGACCTCTTCTTCTTGGTGTGGGCTTTTCAGGATGCTGGCTGTGGAAGGTATATAAGTGAGGAGTGGATCTAAGATGTCCTTTGAACTGACCCAACTGCATTCCTCTGTGCCATAACTAAGTATTCAAGGTGCCCCTGTCTGCAGCAAGAGTTGAGGATCGTGTTCCCTTGGTGAATGGGCTCGCATTCAATGTCTGGGGAGGGGTTTTCTTGGGTGGGTGTTTCTGAGACTAGGGGCCCTTGGATAGCATGATACATGGATGGTGGATGCCATTCTGCTGTAAGAATGAAGCTTGAGTCTGTATGAGACCTCGATTCTGTGGAGTACCTTGAATGGGCGAATGAGCCTAGCCTGTAACTTCTTGCAAGAGTTGAGAGCTCTGAGGTTTTTTTTGTGGACATCCATACTTTGTCATCTGGGGCATATTCCAGAGTGGTACTTCTCTGCTTGTCGGCATCGTGTTTATACCTGGCATTCACCTCCTCCATCCTTTGGTGTACCTCCTCCCAGACTTGTTGACTTTTTTGGAACCATGCGTCAAGGGCTGGAATCTGCGTGGTAGTGTCGTCCCACAGGAAGAGTGGGGGTTGGTAGCTAAGTATGCACTGAAATGGGGTAAACTGAGTGGCAGAATGTTTGAGAGAATTTTGTGCATACTCGGCCCAAGGAAGGAAACGTGCCCACTCTTTCAGGTTCTGCATGCAGTAGATGTGAAGAAAGCAGCTCACTTCTTGATTCGGCTGCTCTGCCTGGCCGTTGGACTCAGGATGATATCCAAAGGTGAGGCTAACAGATACTCCCAGCCTGTTCATGAATCTTGACCAGAGTCATGAAATGAACTGGGGGCCCTGATCACTGAAGATGTGCTCTGGTATCCCATAATAATGGAAAATGTGGTTAAATAGTCGTTCAGTGGTTTCGAATGCTGTAGGAAGACCTGGTAGTGGGATGAGTCTGAGGGTTTTGGAGAACCTGTCAATTATGACCAAGATGACTGTGTAACCTTGAGACTGTGGGAGGTTGGTGAGAAAGTCAAGGGCGATGTGTGACCAGGGTCACTAGGGAACTGGGAGGGGACATAGTTTACCAGCTGGAGAAACTCTGGGGATCTTGGCTTGGGCACAGGCAGAGCAAGATGAGACATAGTGGTTAATGTCAGATATCATGTTTTCCCACCAATACTTGTGTTGAAGGAACTGGTAGGTGCATTGGCTGCTGGGATGTCCAGTGGCAGGAGAAGAGTGTGACCAGGTGATCAGTTTACCTCTGAGTCTAGGTGGGACATGCAAAAGACCTGGAGGGCAGTTTTCTGGTGGACTTGTGGATTGAGCTTGTCTGATTTCTTTGTCAATGTCCCAGGTGACAGCTTGCAGAAAACATTCGGGTGGAAGAATTGTAGTAGGTTCTGATGGTTGAGGTGGGGAAGTGAGAATTCTGGAAAGAGTGTCTGCTTTGATGTTTCTGGAACCTGGACGATAGGAAATGGTAAGCTGGAATCTGGTGAAGACAGTGCACATCTGTTGTGATGCGGGTTTAATCGTTTAGCTGTACTCAGATATTCCAGGTTCATGTGGTCTGTCAGGATCGTGAATGGGTGTGCTGCACCCTCCAGCCAGTGCCTCCACTCCTCCAGGGCCAGCTTGACAGCCAAGAGTTCTTGATTCCTGATATCATAGTTTCACTCAGTGGGTGTGAGTTTCTTTGAGTAGAAGATGATGGGATGTAACTTAAGTCATTCTCCAAGATGCTGCAATAGAACCCCTCTGACTCGAGTTTCTGATGTGTCCACCTCCATGACAAACAATTTAGAAAGATCTGGGTGTTGAATTATAGGGGCTGTGGTGAAAGCTTCTTTCAGGTTGCTGAAAGTCTGATTGGCTGCTAGACTCCAGTGGAGGCAATGGGGTCCCTTCTTCAGAAGACTAGTGAGAGGAGCCATGACAGAGCTGAAGCCGCAGATGAAGTGGTGGTAGAAGTTGGCAAACCCCAGAAAGAGTTGAAGCTCCTTGATGGAAGTGGGAGTGGGCCAAGATGTTACAGCAGCAACCTTGGCTTGATCCATACTCACGGCCTCCGAGCTGATGATATATTCCAGGAACGAGATCTGGCAGACAGGAAACTCACATTTCTCAGCTTTAACATATAGGTGGTGCTGGAGCAGGTGAGAGAGGACAGATCTGACATACTCATGATGGGTGCTTTCATCTGAGGAGTAGATCAGGATGTCATTGATATAGGCGATTATGAACCTCCCCAACATGTCCCTGAGCACATCATTGATGAGGCACTGGAAGACACTGGGTGCGCAAGAAAGGCCATAAGGCATGACCAAATATTCGAAGTGACCCACCATAGTGCTAAAAGCAGTCTTCCACTCATCACCCTCACGTATTCTAACCAAGTTGTAAGCGCTGTGAAGGTTGAGTTTGGGGAATATTTTGGCCAATTTGAGTTGCTCTAGAGCTGATGGAACCAATGGAACTGGATAGGGATAGTTGACAGTGATCTGGTTCAGGCCTCGATAACCTATACATGGCCAGAGGCCTCCTCCTTTCTTTTCCACAAAGAAAAACCCCACTGAGGCTGGAGATGTACAGTGTCAAATGTATTCCTGCTGTAGAGCTTCTTGTATGTACTCCTCCATCACTGCTTGTTCTGCTAACAACAAAGGGTAGATGCAGTTTTGTGAAGGAGTCATACCTGGGAGGAGGTCAATGGCACAGTCATATGAGCAATGCTGAGGGAGCCCACAGGCTTTCCCTTTGCTAAATACTTCCTTTAGATCCAGATAACATGTTGGGACATTGTTGAGGGAGGCAGGCTGAGGGCTCTCTACCGAGGTGAAAGAGAGTGTGATCTGGGGAAGTTTCAGGCAGTTTTGCAGACAGGAGGGTGACCACTGAAGAATGTCCCATTGTTGCTATGAGATCAGAGGGTTGTGTAGTTGGAGCTATAGATAGCCTAGGATGATGTCATGATTTGAAGTCGGGGTGACGAGGAGAGTTATCCGTTCTGTGTGGATGGCTCCTACTTGAATCTTGAGGGGAGTTGTTCAAATTGAGACCAGTCTTTCCCCTATGGGGCCCCCATCAATAACTTTCAGTTTGATGGGCCTAAGAAGGGTGTGGGTGGTGAGTTGATCTCTCTGTATGATAGCGCTGTTTATGAAGTTTCCCTTGACCCCTGAGTCAATGAAGGCAGAAGGTACATGGGTTAAGTTTGGTAACTTTAATAACACTGTGTGGCAGCGGGGGCGTGGTCGAGTGTTGGCTGTGAATGGCAAGGACCAGCAGGTATGAGGTGCACCTATGTCAAATTACTGGCTGTCTATTAACCTGTGTCTCTGTGTGTGTCTATCAGACAGTCAGGAATAAGAGACAGATAGCTGTGATACCCCATTGTGTGTGTGTGTGTGTGTTTTGTGAAAAGTCACTGAAAGGGGTACAAAAATAAAAGAACTCACTTGTTCTGTAGCCTGCTTCCCGTTCCTCTGTTTCCCAAAGTCAGAGATCTGTTACACTAGTGCCAAAACCTGGGACTGAGGAATGAACACCACCATGGAATCCGAATCAGTCCAAGAACTCCTCCAAATGCTCACTGATGACCTCCAGTGCCAGCTGCACACCCTCGTCATGCTTTCCATCAACCCAGACCAGTGCTTCCAGGATCTGCTTGAAGCCCAGACAGAGGATCGGCAGGTAATACAGAGCTGGGTCCAGTCTGCGGGTGCTCCAGCCGTCATTCCAGCTGGTGAAGATGGGGCCGCAGGACAACCCTGACACCTTCATTGAGCTGTTCGAGCATGTCGGGGAGGCAAGCTCATAGCCAACCTCACAGTGGGCGGCTTGTCTACTGATGCTCCTGTCGGGGGAGGCCCAGCTCATGGCTCAACAGCTCCTGGCCGCCAACATACTGGAGTACCCCCACCTGAAGTGAGCCATCCTACAGTGGGTCGGATGCAGCCCAGAAGAGCAGCACCAGTGCTTCTGCTTGCTGGCTTATGGCAAAGTGGGCTGGCTGTTTGCATTCGCCCAACAGCTCCGGGATACCTGCTGACAGTGGCTTCTGGCTGGCAAGTGCAATATCAAAGTCATCATCGAGCAAGTGACACTGGAGCAGTTAATTGCTCAGCTGCCGAGCAGGATGTCAGCATGGCTCCGGTGTCACCAAACAACATCCCTGGAGGAGGTGGTCTGATTGGCTGAGGATCATCTGATGACATATCTGGAAGCAGGCTCTGTTACAACTCCCTCTCTCTCTCTCTCAATCACTTTCTCCTTCCCCCTCTCCTCGCCCCTCCCCTATCCAAGCCCCATGGAAACGGGGGCCAACTCCCCCAAAACCCGCTCCCTGCACTGGTGTCTATCCCTGTGTTTCCACTCTCCCTTCTCCTTCTGTGTCTGTGCTGCCATTAATCCCCTCTCTCTCTCCACAGATGAACTCATCCATGCCCACCAGAACCACAAGCGAGCCCAGGCAGGTCTGTAAGCATGGAGGGAAGGGGAATCAGCACTTCTGCTAGGAGGTAGAGCTACTAATTTGCATTCCAGATGCACCTCAGGCTTCCCCTGATTGAGTGAGGGCATACAGGATAGCTGTGAGTATTCAAGGGGGTACACATCAAGCTTTGGTGGATTAAGGTTGTAATCAGACCTCCACACATCAAAGCCTGACTCAATGCGGGGCACTGGGAAATGCACGTTTCGTGAAGGTTAAGTGTGCGCACAGTGATATACACAGATATCCACTGATGCCCATCACTATCCACTTCTGGGGAGGAAAGCATAGCATAGAGACCACAGTTAGTCTGAGTCTCTCTCACCCATGTCTCACCCATGTCTGGGTGTCTCTCTCACTCACTAATCTTGGTAACCGATTGGCTGGGGTTTAAAACATTAATGAAACAAATAGTAGTGAGTAAGTCCTGCAGTAGCACAATCACAGGGGGATCCCACCACAACGTTGGCTGGGGAGGTGGTCTCAGGCATGCCCGCATCAGCTCCGTGTCATGATGACGCAGAGAGTGGGGAAAGCCCTCCTCCCTCTCTGGGGAATCCGTTAGGGGATTTCCCATTGGAACAGGTGTGAGACGAATCTGTGAGACACGCTTTTGACCAAGTGAAAGTAATTGATGGGCAAATCCTCCAGCCTAATGTTGCACTTTTCTGCCCGTATTTTTGTATTATCAAGGATAGGCTGTATTGAGTGACACAGGACACTCAAACTAAAGAAAAGATAACACAGTGGTTGGTTCCAAAGAGCCGCAGAGAACTATTTTTCCTTGCGGCTCCTCATAATCCTATGGCTGGGCATTTGGGGCAGGATAAAACACTTAAATCGATTCATGGCCCATTTCTATTGGACAGGGATTCATGCTGATGTCCACAAGTGGTGTGTGGCATGTCGCAAATGCCAGCTGGTAAATCCAGCAGCCACACCAAAAGCGCCATTGCACCCATTGCCACTAATGGAGATCCCCTTCAAAAGAATTGGCATGGATTTCATTGGGCCATTAGATCGATCTGCACACAGGTGTCACTTTGTATTAGTCATGGTGGATTATGCAACGCAATACCCAGAAGCAGTGCCTCTCCGCACTATCTCAGCATGCAGTGTTATGGAGGTGCTCTTCCATGTTATCTCCTGAGTTGGGATTCCAAAAGAAATCCTGACTGATCAAGGCACTACCTTTATGTCACGCACACTGTGCGAAGTATACGAATTATTGGGGACTAAATCAGTCTGTACTAGTGTTTATCATCTGCAAATGGACAGACTGGTCCAATGATTTAACCAAACACTTAAGAACATGATTCGCAAACTTGTTCATGGGGATGCTAAAAATTGGGACAAGTGGCTTGACCCTCTGTTGTTTGCAGTGTGCGGGGTCTCACAAGCCTTCACCGAGTTTTCTCCATTTGAATTGCTGTATGGGCGCAAGCCCCTTGATGTATTAGACATCATTAAAGAAATTTGGGAGGAGAGGCCTTCTCAAAACAAAAGTGAAATTCATTATGTTCTCGACCTGAGAGCAAAACTCCATGCACTGAGTCACATAACCCAGGAGAATTTGTGACAGGCCCAAGAATGTCAATCTCGCTTGTACAACAGAGGGGCACAGCTAAGGGAATTTGCACCGGGAGATAAAGTCCTTATTTTACTGCCCTCTTCAAGCTCAAAATTGCTTGCCAAGTGGCAAGGGCCCTTTGAGGTCGCACGGCAAATTGGGGAGGTCAACTATGAGATCAAATGGCCAAATAGGGGCAACAAATGTCAAATTTACCACCTCAATCTCCTGAAACTGTGGAGAGAGGAGGTTTCTGTGGCTCTGGTGATGGTAATTCTGGAGAGGGCGGAGCTGGGACCAGAAGGTAAGTCCAAAAAGCGCAGCCTAATTTACCCCAGTCCCTTGTGGAGACCACCTCTCACTGTCCCAGAGAGCACAAGTAATTAGGTTGCAGGAGGAATTCTCTGATGTGTTCTTGCCTCTCCCTGGTCACACCAACCTCATAGAACACCACACTGAGACTCCCCCAGAGGTGGTAGTGTGCAGCTGCCTGTATTGGCTCCCTGAACACAAAATAAAAAGTGGTTCGGGATGAACTTCAGGCTATGCTTAGGATGGGAGTAATTGAGGGGTCGCACAGTGACTGGAGCAGCCCGGTGATCTTGGTCCCCAAGACCAACGGGTCGGTCTGGTTCTGTGTGGACTATAGAAAAAAGTCAACGCAGTGTCTAAATTTGACGTGTATCCGATGCCATGCATTGATGAACTGGTGACCACTGATGAATTGGTTAGGCGAGGCTCGCTTTTACTTGACACTGGATTTGACAAAGGGATATTGGCAGATCCCCTTGACTCCATTATCCTGCAAGAAAACGGCCTTTTCCACTCCGTTTCACCCTCTGTTCTGACCATGCCCTGCTCCAGTGGCTCCACTGCATGAAGGATGCCAATGCATGGATTACTCATTTGTACTTGGCCCTTCAGTCCTTTAAATTCGAGGTGGTCCACAGGCCGGGGGCACAGACGGTGGTGGCAGATTACCTCCCCCGCTGAGGGGTCAGCTGCAGGCCAGACAGCTCCCCAGCCTGAGTCGAGTGTTGAGAGTATGTGGCAGTGGGGGCGTGGTCAAGTGTCGGCTGTAAATGATGAGGAGGCAGGTCGAACCAGCAGGTTACATGTGATGAGGTGCACCTGTGTTAAATTACTGGTTGTCTATTAACCTGTGTTTCTGTGTGTCTTTCAGACAGTCAGGAAAAAGAGAACTGTGACACCCCATCGTGTGTGTGTGTGTTTGTTTCATGAAAAGTCACTGAAAAGGGTGCAAAAATAAAAGAACTCGCCTGTTCTGAAGCCTGCTTCCCGTTCCTCTGTTTTCCAAAATCAGAGATCTGTTAAACACTGGTACTTGGAAAAATTGTGAGCTATGAGATGTTTCTGGACTCACTGGGTTAACAGGGCTGGAAACCTTGCTTGGCTGATGATCTCATGGGGGCCGAGTAGGCCACTTAGAGATCTGATGACCAGTCTCTCCGCAGTAGAAACAGAGATCCTCCCTTCTTCTATCCCTTTCTGACCTCTACAGTCACGTGTGGGAGATCTCCATGGGAGTTCCAAAGTTCATACTGGGAGAGGAGGTAGGAGGTAGTTGCAGTGAGGGTCGTTTGCGGAGGAGATGATCCAAGCAGATGGCCAGATCAATGAGAGAATCCAGTGAGAGATGTTCGTCACGGTATGCTAGCTCACTGAGCACTTCTGGACACAGACCTTGTCGAAATATGGCTTTCAAGGCTGGCTCATTCCAGCCACTGCTGACGGCCAAGGTGCGGAAATCCAGTGCATATTCAGCGACGCTCCTTTCTCCCTGTCGGATTGTCAGCAGGCTCTTGCTGACCCTCAGGCTGATGATCAAACACTCATGAACAACTCCAGAAAATGGTCCTAGTGTGTTCGCCCCCGTGCATCCAAACAGCGCTTGCCCACTGAAGAGCCTTACTGGTGAGAAGACTGATGAACTGGGAAATCTTGTGTTCATCTGTGACTCCAGTGAGAGCAGAGAAATATAGTGAACATTGAAGAAGGAATCCCTTGCAATTGGAAACCACCCCAGAGAACTTTTCAGGCAAAGGAATGCTACGAGGCGTACTGGCAGGCAATGAGGGGTATGTGAGGATGGCCTGCGACACCACAGCAGTGAGTTTCGACATCCTGGTGTTTAGATTGCTAATCATCTGCTGGTGCTCTCATAACAGATGCCCCTGTGCATGGATTGCAGTCTGCTTAACTTCCTCTGCTGCATCCATGACGGAGAAGTATCCTGTCAAATCACAGGCACTTACGGATGCAATTGCAGGGGAGAGTAGATGCAATGCAAATTGCAGATAAAGCCAAAATGTGAATCAGAAATCGTAGTCAGGAAACAGGCGTGGGTTGATCGATCAGCAAACAGCGCAGCATAGGGCAGACGAGAAGATGAAGTTGAATGAGATCAGGAATAAAGGTTTTTAACAGGAAGTCAGATAAACAGAAGGCTTGGTAAAGTCAGGTATGGGACACAGAATGATACTTCGCAACTGGAATGAGTGTTTACTGAGCTTATATCCAGATTCAGATTTAGAAAGCTTTATTGTCATTATATTGGAGTCAAACAACAATATAACGAGATTCAGGTAGCACTCCCTGAGGTACAAACAGAACAGTTAAAAACAAAAACAATTCCTCAACAAAACAAAATAATTACAAAAACAATTCAGAACATAAACCTTAAAACCAGATAGCAGTAAGGTGCTATGTGTAATTAGAATAAATAGATAAATCTATAAATAAAGTGCAATGAGCCAGGCAGCAAGAGTATGTAAACAAACAGTAAATAAACTTCAACAATTAAGTATGTGTGCTGTGTATAAGTGAGTGGATCAAGGAAGGGGGTACGGAACTAGGGTCATATTCATCAGTTTCACAGCTTGAGGAGAGAAGCTGTTTTTCAGCCTTGTGGTGTGTGAAAAGATAGTCCTGTATTGCCTGTCGGATAGGAGTAATTGAAAGTGATGGTGGCCAGGGTGTGTTGGGTCGTGGATAATATTTGTGGCCCTACTATGACAGTGGGCCTGGTAAATGTCATCAAGTTCAGGGAGCTGGTGTTCTGTGCTGCCTTGATAAGCTTTTGTAAAGACCTCCAGTCCTTGTTAGTGCAGCTGGTAAACCACACTGTAATACAGTATGTGATGATACTTTCTACAGTGCACCTGTAGAAGTTGACCAGAAGGTTTTGTGGCAGACCAGTTCTCCTCAGCTTCCTCAGGAAGAAGAGATGCTGTTGTGCCCTCCTGATAATGAAGGATGTATGTAAGTCCCAGGAGAGTTCCTCAGTGATATTCACTCCGAGGAATTTAAAACTGAAGACCCTCTCCACTACCTCACCTCCAATGAGCACTGGTTGATGAGGGGTTTTCCTCTTCTTCCTGAAATCCATTATGATTTCCTTTGTCTTATTATTTATGATGAGATTGTTGGTGGAACACCACTGTGTCAGGTTTTTCACCTTGTCCCTGTATGCTGACTTGTCATTGTTTTTGATCAGACCAATTATAGTTGTGTCATCTGCAAATTTCAGAATGGTGTTTGTTGTATGAACAGACTGACAATTGTGTGTGAGGAGAGTATACAGAATGGGACTCAAAACACAACTCTAGGGAACACCAGTGTTCAGGATGACAGCAGATGATGTCATTTCTCCCATTCTGACAGACTGGAGGCAGTTGGTCAGAAAGTCCAAGATCCAGTTACAGATGGCTCTGTTGAGGCCCAGTCTATGCAGTATGTGCACTAGATGGTTGGGAATAACAGTATTAAAGGCTGAACTAAAATCCAGAAAAAGCATCCTGACATATGTTTCAGATGCTCTAATGCAATTTGGAGGGCAATACAGATTGCATCCTCTGTTGGTCTGTTTTCTCAGTATGCAAACTGATGTTGATCTAGTGTGGCAGGGATGGATTGTTTTATCTGGGCCAGGATTAATCTTTCAAAGCATTTGGCTATTACTGGGGTGGGTGCAATTGGGTGAAAGTCACTTTTCTGCTTGAGAATAGGCACAATGGTTGTTGTTTTGAGGCATGTTGGAACAACAGCATAGTTCAGGGACAGGTTGAAGATGTTAGTGAAGACATATGCCAGTTGGTCTACACGTGCCTGAAGTACCCATCCCGGGATGCCGTCCGGTCCAGTTGCCTTTCTCGTGTTGATGTTATGCAATGCCCTCCTGACTTTATCCATGTCCAGAATCAGACCCTGATGATCTGGTGACAATTTGTCCATTGCCCCTGTATTGCTGTCTGCATTGAAGCAGGCAAAGAATAAATGTTAAGGCTCTCTGTTAGTAAGGGATTGCTGCTTATAGTGTGCTGATTGTCCTTTTGCTTGTAGTCTGTGATGGCTCGTATGCCTTGCCACATATGCCAGGGATTGTTAGTGAGGAAGTTTTCCTCAACCCTGAGTCTGTAGTTGTTTTTTACTTCTTTAATGCCACATTTAAGATTTCTCCTTGCTAGGCTATAGGCAATGGTGTCATTAGCTCTGTAAGCATCACCCCTAAACCTCAGCAGGTTCCTGACTTTGTTGTTTAGCCAAGGTTTCTGGTTGGGAAAATCACAGATTTTCTTAACAGTGGTGGCATTATCAGGGCAAAACTTGATGTATGATAATGTTGATGAAGTGTACTGATCAAGGTTTGTATTAATAAAAAGGGCCCAGTCAGTGCTCTTGAAACAATCTTGCAATTGTGCTGTTGCTTCCTTAGGTGAGACTCTAACTTCCCTGCTAGCTGGCTTAGCTCTACTAATGAGTGGCTTATAAGCAGGCAACAATAACAGATAAATATGATCTGACTGTCCTAGATGGGGACATGACACGGCCTTGTATGCATTGATCATGTTTGTGTAGACATGATCTAATATGTTTTAACCCCTGGTTGAGCACTTAACGTTTTGATGAAAACCGGGTAAAACTGACCTGAGATTAGTCTGATTAAAATCCCCTGCCACAATGAAGGCTCCTTCCAGGTGTGAGTTTTGTTATTTGTTGATAGCTGAATGTAGCAGCTCCAGTGCTTGCAGTGGAATGTGAACAGCTATCATAAAAACACAGGAAAACACCCTCAGTGAGTAAAAGGGCCTGCATTTCACCATGATGTTTTCCATGTCGGGTGTGAAGAATCTGTTCACCACTGTGGAGTCTGTACACCAAGCATTGTTTATGTATATACAGAGCCCACCTCCCCTCTTCTTGCTGGAATCAGCTGTTCTATCTATGCGGTGCAATGTGCGGCCCGCTAGCTCCACAGCATCGTCGGGGATGTTGTTGTTGAGCTACGTCTCAGAAGTAAAATACAGCAGTCCTTCATGCTTCATGCAGCTGTGAGGTAATCCTCAGTCTTAATTCATCCATTTTATTTGAAAGAGACTGCACATTTGTGAGGAGGATAGATGGGAGCGGTAATTTATATGGTGTAGCCCTTAGCCTAGTCTGTAGTCTGGCTCACTTCCCCCACTTCTGTTTCCACTCTCTCTCAAGAGAGAGCTGCCATTGGCGACAGATAGTAGCCCAAGCTGAGCCTGGTGGTCTGGCGATCTCCGCTGGTAACCGGGTTTGATTAACAGGGGTGTAGCTGAGTGAACTGCCTATTCTTATAAGATTGTGGTGGCTGTAAACAAGGTGTGCCTTAACATCACAGTTCAAAACAAGCCACAATAACAGTACAAAACACATAAACTTCAGGGAGCACCAAGCTGCTGCGTTCATATGTGTCACCATTTTTACAACCATGCCTTACTGTGAGGTGATGCAGTGGTAAGCACTGTCACCTCACAGTAAGAAGGTTCTTCATCCATGACCCGAAGGAATAAGTGGCATAGATAATGGATGGATGGATGGATGTCTTTCTCATTTTAGGAATAAGAAATGGGATGGGATCATGGAATGGGACTGCACGTGGGGTTGAGTTAGGGACAGGAGCTGGATCCTGGAGTTAGGTCTGAATCAGGACTGGATCTGGAACAGAAACCTGAGCTTGGGTCTTGGGGCAGGCATATGAGAATATTACACCACATATTCTGACTTCATTGACACTTTTATACAGGCATTTTCTCATTCTCCATTTCTTTACATGGTCAGGAGGCATGTACAGGTCCATCATACATGAAATATTTTCTCTGTAGTCTGGAGAACTAAGCATTATGGGACATAAAGAAAGTGTAAGATTGTGTGTGTAAAATATTCCAAAGCTTCATTCAGTTCAGTACAAATGAGACAACTTCACTGTGACTGATGGTGAAGGATTTTACAAAGCAGGTTAGAAGCTGGACTTGATGATAATAATGATGATGATGGTGATGATTTTCTCTTTGTGAATGTCTTCCTGGGTGGTGCAGTGGTAAGCACTGTTGCCTCACAGCAAGAAGGTTCTTCCCCCGTGACCCTGATGGATAAGCAGTATAGATAATGGATGGATGGTTGGATGGATGGATGAATGTCTTTCTCATTTTAGGAATAGGATTTGGGATGGGATCATGGAATGGAACTGCACCTGGGGTTGGGTCAGGGACTCTGCTGGATCCTGGAGTTAGGTCTGAATCAGGACTCAATCTGGAACAAAAATCTGAGCTTGAGGACCAATAAAGTTTCAGGCACTGAGACTGGAGCTACATCAGGGATGGATTAGGGACTGGGCCTGGGACAGCCTATTTTGCCTAGGAAGGTTCCTTGAGTGAATGAAATGACCTGGAAGAATCTAAATGGCGGCCACGATGAGAACTGTTCAAATTCTCTAAATTCCCTCCCACAATTCCTTGTGGCAGTACCATTTAAAGACTGAAGTCAATAATGTAGCCTCATGAACATGCACTCGGATTCTGTGAGTACTGTGGTTGTCTAGGAAAGGACATCGAATGTAATTTTTTTGACTACTCAACTGTAGCCAGGGACTGGAGCTGATTCTGGATAAAGGAATAAGATTTGGATCACAGGCAGAGGCTGGAGCTGGAACTTGTTCAGTGACTGGAATAAGAGTTAATTTGGGGCTGGATCTGGATCAGGAACTCACAGTAGATCATAAGTGGGGCCTTGAAGTGGTTTATGTTTGTGAAGGTTCTCAGTCATTCAGGTCATCATAATCCATAGGTGCTAAAGAAGGCAACTGGACTTGCTTGAAATTCTTGAAGATGTTTCAACTCTCATCTGAAAGGCTTCTTCAGTTCTGTATGACTAATGGGAAGTTCTAGGTATTTATCCTCTCGTGGATCAAAAGCAACCCTAAGGAGAGTCATTGAGGTCACATGGGTCATTGACACTCTCAGTTATCCTGTAGGTTGTTAGGGTCCCTGGAGGCTGGGTGTGAATGGTGTTAGCAGCCTAGAGGGTTGTTAGGGTGATCTGTGGGTCATTGGCTGTCTCTATCATGTGAGTCATTGAAGTCAGTTGAGTCTTGCTGTGTGTATTCAGTTTTCTGGGAAGTGTGCCATGGACTGCATTGTAGGTGGCTGATAAGTGGTGTCTCAGATCACCTCCTCTGTTAAGCAGTGGTTGTTCCAGATTGATGAAGAAGTGGTTCTTGAACTCAATATTTGAGGAATTTGAAGTGGTTCTCAATCAGGAACTAGAGCTAGAACAGGGACTGTGACTAGAGCTTTACAAAGTGTGCAATGATACTGCTGGAATAAAAACAGGTCTTGGCAGTTGTCTGAAAATCTGTACCCGACTATCCTTGCATTCCAGCCCTGCTTACTTCATGAATTATGTATTTTGTTCTGCAATCCCATTTCCACCTCACTGGGTCCTGTGTGGCTGATATACATGCTCACAGCTTGAGATAAGACATCTACTCTTGCGAACCACATTGCTGACAGACTCAAACTGTGCCATGACCCAAAGGTAGAGATCTGTCATGAGGTCTGTGTTCTACTCCTTTATCTACTGAGAGCAGACAGGGTCCAGATTCCCTGTGTATTTAATCTCTGTGATGGAGCTGAGATGAGGGAGCTGTCAAACTCTGAGTCAGTTGGCTGTGAGCTTTCAGCCAGGGGTTTGGGAAGGTAATGTGTCAGTGGCCTATGAGATATTAGTCATTATTTCTTGCTGTTGTATATCAGTGGCTAGTTTTAATAATGTCTTCACAAAGGACAATAGTCATATTCAGCATCTGAAGTCCAGATATTATGTCAGCATCAAGCAGAGAAAGTTCTTTGTATTTAGACTCAGCTTATGCAGCTGTTTATGTGGAATTTTTGGGCTCCTAATTCAGATTGTTAAAATCACCTGTGTGTAGGTTACTCTGTCAGATTTTCCTTGAGTAGAAGCAACAGAGACAGGATTTTTTTTTATTCAGTCACATTGAAACCACTGCCTATAGACCCTCTGCATTAACTTCACATTTATGTGAGCAACCATTGCTACCTTTGTCCTGGGGGACATGTGAACTTTTTTGACATACTATTCACATACTGAAGACGAGCAATATTGAAGATGTCCAAATGTCTGTTGTCTAAAGAAAACGACAGCTAAAAAAGCTCTAATACTGGATTACTTAGATAATCTTAGTCAAAAAGCAGTGAAGGATATATATATATACAAAAATTAGAGTTTATTATTGGTTATGATCCATACAAAATTCCTCCAAACGATTGGAGTAATGGTGTAGATTTGTGGCCTAGTGTTAGCGTTAGCTACATAGATGTTGGAATGGACTTTCTTTTTCTGAACAATCCCAATATGAAAGAACAGTTAAAAATAGCATATTGCAAAAACCAAAGCATTTACCCTCAAAGGACTCCTACATGAACTGTGGGCTAGATGGTATTCCCACCCCTCCATATCTCAACAACCCCAAGGACATCGAGTTACAGAGCTATCTGCACTCTATCATTTATACATTGACACTTATTATTGTTAAAGCAATATCTGAAGTGTTATTATTTGTAAAATAACAAAATATCTTGCTCTAGACTTTCAAGCAATTAATATTGTCA
>JANZLB010000028.1:62269338-62280055 GCA_026167865.1 Notarius quadriscutis
AGATTGTGTGTGTGTGTGTGTGTGTGTGTGTGTGTGTGTGTGTGTGTGTGTGTGTGTGTGATAAGAGTTAAAGATCAGATTAGGTTTCAGGTATTTTTAGTTAGAGGAGAGATGTGATGTGTTAGATATGGTGAACAACATGAGATGTGTGTGTGTGTGAGAGAGAGAGAGAGAGAAAGAGAGAGAGAGATCAGTGATGGACAGGATTAAATGAGCAGTTAGCAGCCTTCAACAGCAAAAAAAAAAAAAAAACATCAATCCTGCACTGATCTGAAACCAAACTAATCTCATTAAGGAGATCACATGTCATTGAGTTCACTTATAGGCGTTATCCTTCTAATATTTCTGAGGAGCATCCACACCTCAAAAACTGTTTTTTTTTTTTAACAATAGAATAAAATACCACTGCCCAAGATAAAAGACAAGGATTCCAGGGTAAATGCCCCTAAAGTGGAGCTGAGGAGGAAGGATCCTTGGCAAGAACCACAGGCGCAACATCCAGCCAGAAGCACAGCCCCATCCACTCCTGCATGGCCAGAATCAGGAGGACTTGGGGGGGTAGCCCTTAGGAGTAGGAGTAGAGTGGTAGTCTGTGCTTACAGACCTCAGATGCATTATCTGTCCTGAATGAGGAGATTGTTGACCTCAGAACCAGAATCTGCAGGGTACTGTGGCTTGCAGACATTAAGAGGAGCAACAGGGGCTTGTACACCTCAGAAGTGGAGGTGGGATGGTGTCATGGGATGGTAGCAAGTGCTTTAGACCTCAGACAACATCTGGCCAGAAGCAGGGACATGTAGACCTCAGGGACAGGATCACAGGAGTGGCTTGGTAGACCTCAAGAGTGTGATCAAGATATCAGAAGGTAATTCTAGACCTCAGGAACAGGCACATCAGGGCACCATACTCGTGTAGACCTCAGGGATAAGATCCAGGCAGGAGAAGGGGGCTTATAGACCTCAGAACCAGGATCTAGAAGGGATGAGGAGCTTGTAGACTTCTAGAACGGGGGTTGTAGACCTCAGAAGTAGGATTTGGAAGGGATAAGGAGCTTGCAGACCTGCAAAATGGGACTTGTAGACCTCAGAAGCAGGCACAAGAAGAGATGAGGAGCTTGTAGACCTTCAAAGGGAAGCTTGTAGACCTTAGAAGCAGGATCTAGAAGGGATGAAGAACTTGCAGGTCTTCAAAAGCAAAATGTTAGCATGTGTTGCCTTGTCAGTAGCAGCATTCAAAATGTAGTAGGAGCTGTAATCACAGATGCAGAATCCAGCCAGGAGCAAGGGTATGCAGATTTCAGGAGTGTAAATAGAATGGTAGAACAAGCTTGCTGACCTCAAAAGTAGGATCAGGATAGTATCAGCAGCTTGTAGACTTCACAAACAGAATCTGAAAGGGTGAAGTGGATAGTCGAGCTCAGGAGGACATTTGTCAAGGGAACATAGCTTTATTATTGCTTTCAAAAAGTAAAATGTGAGGTCAACTGTACAAAGTAGTGGTGAGTGTGGAAGAGAAGTGATTGCAAGCAGGTTGGAATGGATGGAGGAGAGCATCAGGAGTGATTTGTGACAGAAGGGTACCAGCAAGAGTGAAAGGGAAAGTGGACAAGACAGTAGTAAGAGCAGTGATGTTGTATGGTTTGGAGACAAAAAGACAAGAGGCTGAACTGGAGATAGCAGAGCTGAAGATGCTGAGATTCTCATTGGGAGTGACAAATTTGGACAGGATGAGAAATTAGTATATTAGAGGGACAGAACATGTAGGATGGCTTGGAGACAAAGTGAGAGAGGTGAGATTGAGATGGTTTGGATATGATGGTTTAGAGATGGAGTTGCCAAGTAGAAGGAAAAGAGGAAGATCAAAGATGAGATTTATGGATGTGGTGAAGGAAGACATGAGGATGGTTGGTGTGACAGAAGACGATATGGAAGACAGGAGGAGATGGAGGGATGTTATCCACTGTGGAGACTCCTAATGGGAACTGTCAAAAGAAGAAGAAGAAGAGAAGGAGGAGGAGAAAAAGTAAAATTGAAGACTGCAGTAAAGGGCCAAAATTGTGTGCTTGTAGATTGCATTCATTCATTCCAACCAGATTGTGATTACAGTAATATCAGGTCTCAGTTATGAAAAATAGAAATAAAATCAGTTTGATGTTTGTGTAGTCCCAATGAGAGACATTTTTTTTTTTTCAGATATGAATTCACTGGCATCACCTTCTGAGGTGTGCTATCTGCAGACAGATCCTGTTAGGACTAAAGGCAGAGTAAAGGCAAAAAAAAAAGCTTGCTAATCGACACAGACACTACAGATAATTCTTTTAAAATGACATGTGTGTATGAGTGTGTGACCTTGAGCTCCTTCAGAATGAGATAGACAGGTGGGTGTGGAAAGAGCAGGCAGAGATGTGCAGCAGATTTCAGCCTCTTTTGAGATGATAATTATATGTAATGGCATTCTTTTTCAACTGTACAGTAAAGGAGTCATTAATCGTCAAGGATGAAAATGTTGTGTTGGCATTAATGGTTGGTTAATTACCTGAGGGACATTCAGGATTGAACCCTGCTGTCAGGTTCTTTAAGCCCTTGAGTAGCTCAAGGCTACAGAACAGGAGGGTACAGGAGGGCAAATTCCTTCTGAAGTGCATCGTCTTTTATCACTTTAATCTTTGTGTGTGTGTGTGTTTAACTGCAGGCAGTGAAGAACTACATGAGGACTGAATGCAAATGCCACGGGCTGTCGGGTTCCTGCACACTGCGTACCTGCTGGAAGAAGTTGCCTCGGTTCCGGGACGTGGGCAACCGTCTTCTCGAGCGTTTCAATGGTGCATCAAAGGTGATGGGAGGCAATGATGGAAAGACACTGATCCCTGTTGGCCAGAACATAAAAGCTCCAGATAAACAGGATCTGATCTATTCGGCTGAGTCACCTGACTTCTGTCTTCCAAACAGGAAGACAGGTTCTCCAGGAACCAGGGGGAGAACCTGCAACAGCACAGCTTTGGACGTGAGTGGGTGTGACTTGCTGTGCTGTGAGCGAGGGTATCGAGATGAAGTTGTTGTTCTGGAGGAGAACTGCCTCTGTCGATTCCACTGGTGTTGCGTTGTCCAGTGTAAAAAGTGTTCAGTCCGCAAGGAGCTCAGCCTCTGTCACTAAGTTTTTATCCGGTGGACATTCTAAAACTACACCATCCTGTTGGTGTTTGCAGTCCCAGATCACCTGGCTTGTATGCTTGTGGGCTGGATCACTGACTCGAGAACATTGACTGCCTTGCTATAGAACTTCAATTGCATATTCTCCTGATGGAGTTCCAGATTATTGCTTCTACCTTGGAGAATCGAGAACATGGGCTGTTCCAGAACATGATTAGCCTGCAGAGGATTCATGAAATGTGAACTGTTCCATTGATGGGTCTAGGTAAACCATTCTATTGCAGGGGAATCTAGAACATTGAGGACACTGTTGGAACATATGCTGTCTTGATAAAGTTCCATTTTACTTACTGATCAACTGGAGAATCTGGAACACATATATATATATAGGCTGGCTTGTGGTAGAGTAACATTCAAATCCAGACAATTCTGCTCACGTTCTAGACTCGCCTTTCAACATTCTACGACACTGCATGTTCTGATGGAGCTTGTCCACACTGACTCAGCTGGTGGAGGTTTTCTGAATGCTGACTCACTTTTGTGAATATGATTTACAAAGATCTCAACTATGGACTGTTGAAGCTCCAGGTCACTGACTGGGCTGGAAGAAACTGTTTAGCTTTGTTAAGGAACTCCTAGGGCACTGAATCAAGATCGCTGAGATGATGTTCCGCAATACTTGCAGAATCATCTGAAATGCACACTCTTCTGAAAAATTTCTAGAGTGTTGTCTTACCTAATGGATATTCAATAACAGTGACTCAGTAGGTGGAGAATCTAGAAGTGAACTATTATTACAGAATGTGACTTCTGCAGAGGGATGACCAAAGATGGACTCTTCACTTTAAGTTCTAGATCACGCTAAAACATCTTCTGCTCAAGTTCTAAAACACAGACTCAGCTGACTGATCTCTCGAACCCAGAATCTTCTAATGGAGCTTTACCAACCTAACTTATCTAGATGGAAATCTAGAAGAAAAAAAATTCTTTTAAAATTCTCAAAGTCTGATTTACCAGATGGAGAATTTCCAGTGCTGACCGGCATTCAAAGTGGAACACTAGAACCTATACTGTTAAAATTCTAGATCACTGACTTCAATGCAGAACCTGATTTTATTTTCTAGAATGTTCTGCAGTAGAACTGGGAGTAAATAGACTTTTTAATACTTCAACAGTAACACTGCACTGTTCTCCTAAGAAAGAACTTTGAAACACCACTGTTTATCTGTTTGATAGTTAATCAAACAGATAAACCCTTGCAGTCCACGTCCAGTTCTAGAGCCATCAGTGATGATGCAGAATGCAGCATTGGTTTTGCCAGACATTAAAAATTATGCATACGTTTCTTCATGCATGTTCTATGGAATAAAAACAAACATCAAGAGACATGATGAGAAAATATTTGTTGTGGCAGTGTGAAGAATGTGCAGCGACAAGACAAAGAACAAAGACTTCTATTTATACACAATAACACGGCGACTACTAACAGAATGAGATGTCTCTGGAATATTCTGTCCAAAGCACTTTGAATATGAGAACTAAACATATTGTACTCTTGTGTTTAATATTTTTCTTCTTTAAAACAGCAATATGTAAACACCACTTTATTTTTTATCATTTTTTTTTGTTTTTAAATTACTGTTATATTCAGTTATTTAATACATAGAGCTTTTATTATGCATTGGCATTACAGCAGCTTTCTTTTCAAACCTTTATCCATTTTTATGATATATTTTAGATCACATTCATGTCACTTAAGCAAATCTGACATTACTCACACTATTATGTATGTTGTTGCTACAAATAGAAGAACATTGAAGTGTAAATGTTGTATTTTGATATCCAGAACCACAATTCCCAATGTGGAAGAATTCCCATGAGCTCCTGTTTAATGTCATACATACTTAAAAATTAGTGTTTAAAAATTGAAATAGCATTTCTTGTATTCAGTCCAACAAAGTCATTGCTACAATTTCCTCAAGAAAAGGAAACTGTATCTCATAAAGTCAAAACAATGTTGATGTTGAGTGCAAAAGAATCTTTGCTTAAATTACTAAGTTGAAGCAACATGAATCTGATTGTCTCATTTAATGTTACATTACAGGCATTTAGTACAACAGGACCCTGACATCCCCACAGCAGTCCAGGGAGCAGTTGGGGGTAGGTGCCTTGCTCAAGGGTACTTCAGCCATTCCTACTGGTCCAGGGAATCAAACCAGTGACCTTTTGGTTCCAAAGCTGCTTCTCTAACCTTTAAGCCATGGCACATGAATCCCAAGCTGATCATTTTCCTTCATGTCACATAACCACATATCGGCCATGTGGCCAATCTAGGACCATGTACAAAAGCAGCTCAGGAGTGATTTGAGAAGATCAGAAAAACAAACAAAAAAATCATCCTTCTCTTGAGGAATTGTAGCAATATTGCAAGGGAAAAAGCCACATGATACAGGTCTAATTTCTTCTTTCTTTCTGCTGTCTCAGGACAGCGAAGCATCAAAGACCATTTGAAACTGTTCGAACTCTTGTTTCTTGTCTTCTAAGATGCCTTCAAACTGCCCCCAGTTGAAGGCAACATCAATGTATCTTCAATTCTGTGTATTACGCATAAATCTGTGCAGCAGCTCCATTAAGCAATGGAAAAAAAATTTTAAATGATGGTGAACCAAACTTCATAAAAAAGTGATTTCATCTACATAAGTTTTGGGGTTTTTTTTCAAGTTACGGAGAAATAAACATCATACTATCTTATCACCTGCAATGATCTGGTGACCTGTCTAGGGTGTACCCCACCTCTCGCCCATAGTCAGCTGGGATAGGCTCCAGCTTGCCCATGACCCTGCACAGGATAAGTGGTTACAGATAATGGATGGATGGATCATCCTCTTCATATGATGAGAAATCACTCCTCTTTATTACATTCTGCCAACAGCCATGAGCTGTCACTCCATTGTCACTTCTGTTTCCATGTGAAAGGTTTGGACATCATCCCACATTGCCTTATCACCATTACTTTCCTTTTGAGTGCCAAGCTGTCAATAAAGGGATTGCAATCCCTCGATTCACCACTAGGAGCTCTCTTTCAACATTGACCCTCTTGGAAACATGGCATTGAAGAGATATAACAGCACAGTGTACTGTAACAGTGGGGTCTGTAATTCTGCGACTCACCACTAAAAGCCTTATTCGTAGGGCAACCCTACTCAGCCATTCAGTGCAAAAGAAGAATCACAGAGTTACTCCTCACTCTGGAGTGGACCAATGTGATAGGTTGCATTTCTGTGCAAACCACAGAATAAACTCACGAAAGGTGCTGCTGAAAATCTCTTGATGCAGTAGATCAGCTAGGACTGAAGCTTGGAAGCTTGGGGACTCAATTAACCCTCCGTCATGGCTCAGCAGTGTGATAGTAAAATTACAAGAGCAACAGCAATCAATCATGTTTCACAACTCAAGGTTATGGACAAGGAATAATGAGGACAACACCATTCCACCACCCTTCATGACTCAGGATTATGAATGTACTCGACACTCATGGGCTTCTCACACACCTTTCTGGCACTCCAAGGATTTATAGTATCTTGCAAAAGTATTCATCCCCCTTGGTGTTTGTCCTGTATTGCTGCATTACAAGCTGGAATTAAAATTGATTTTTGGAGGGTTAGCACCATTTGATTTACACAACATGCCTACCACTTTAAAGATGCAAATTGTTTTATTGTGACGCAAATAATAATTAAGATGGAAAAAACAGAAATCTGGAGTGTGCATAGGTAGATTTCTGGGTTGTTGTTTTTTCATCTTAATTATTGTTTGTCACAATAAAACAACAATTTGAATGAATATATTTGTAAGACACTGTTTACATGTAAGGTCAAATATATAAGAACAGCACCTGCAATATTTTGTTAAATGTCCCTTAGCCAGTTTCACCTTGACCAGAGGTTTATGGTATCTCCTCTACCCATAAAGATTTCCTGACAAAGGCTTTTCCATTGTCCATGTAGTCCACTGGAAACTTTATTTGAGCTTGAACGTGTCAATTTTCATCGCAAAACGTCTTCCTTGGATTGCAGCCTTTCAGTCCATGGTGATGTAAAACTCACCTGACTGTAGACAATGCTCCAGGAGCTTCCAGTTCATGGCAGGCCTGTGTCTTGGTGGTTCCTGGGTTGTTCCTGACCATCTGAACCAATTTTCTTTCAGCTGAGTGTGACAGTTTGGCTCTTCTTCCAGTAAAGTGGCTTCACCTCCCAATAACTTGTACTTGCATACAACTGTTTGAACTGATGATCTCAGAATCTGCAGATGTTTAGAAATGGCTCCAAGAGACATTCCTGAATGTGTAAATGTATGATCCTCTTTCTCAGATCTGCACTGAGCTCCTTGGATTTTCCCATTGTACTGTGTGTTGGTCAATCCAATGAGTGTCAATCAAACCCTATTTACGCTGTGCACAGAGCTACCAGCTGTAGACAATTATGATCACTTAACAGAAAGTTAAGAGGCCATGGTCTTGGCCAGTTAAAACCCATTTTGGAACTTTCAGCACCACTGCATTAATAATATAAGTGGGTATGTGTATATTCTTGATCCTGTATGTATGTTTTTGACCCTGTGTTGATTTCCAAAAACCCAAATTAAATTTAACCCAAAGGAATAGTTAAAGGAAATCAGTGAAAGCCCAATATTACCATGGCATTCATGTCCCTGTATGTAAACTTCTGATCACAATTGAGTATCTTTGACAGCATCTGGAAGGAAATTGTTGATCTGAGTCATAGCAATGCATCTTTGGCAGCAAATCTGAGTTCGCCTCGAAGAACAGAGGCTTTGCACTGGCTATTTACATTCAGAGCATTTGGCAGACTTATTCAGAGTGACGGACATTTATCTGATTTATAGAACTGAGCAGAACTGGGCAGCCTGGCAGCAGTGGGATCTTCCAATCGGTAGTTCAATGTCGTGAGCACGGATCTACCACTGCCATAGAAGCCAATTTCAAAGTGGCAAAGACCAGCAGAGAATTGTTTCTGAGAATCAGCCATCAATGGGGAGATGGATATTCTGGCATCATCGGTGGCTCAGGTCAGCTTGGAGTGAACTGCATTTATGCCGAACCAGCCACAGAGACTGCTGGCAGGTTCCAAACACTCTGTGCCTCAGTACTGCAAGGAGGTGGGTGATGCTCTGCTGCACTGCATCTGAGCTCATGCCACATTCTTACAAGCAGCCTGTCCTGAATGTGTATTGGTCATTGTTGCTTGTAGTCCATCACTGGTGGCTGCATGAAGTGCTATGATGAGGCAAATGAGACCAAAACACCAAACTGTTGTCATCTGGGTGAGATCTTATAACACTCCTTGCGCATGGCACACATGGGAATTTACCTACAGCTGCTTGTATTGGAATGATTACTTCAATCTGCAGCCAGTGATCTCTCTATGAGAAAAGCTGATCTTCACTCTGGTACTGTAACTCTTGGCAGTGAGACACCTAGAAAAGAATGCAGGTCGAATCCCCATCAAGCTGGTGTGTGGGTGCTCCCAGGTATTGTTAGCACAGTCCATGCTGAAGTGCATGTGATAAAACCTGAAAAAGCTGAAACAAGGCTGCTCTGTTGCCCTACAACCAAAAAGAGTCATATAAGGAAGAAAGCACATGAATCAAAAGTCAGAGTGACCAAATGTATCAGAAAGATCACCAGAAGTAGAATCAGAAAGATCCCAGGTTTAGAATAAGGGATTCTACTTCGCATGTTTCCAGAAATACAATGATCCTCATCTGAGTCTGTAAAGCCCATCTGTTAGACTGGGTCACTTCAGTAGACCTGGGTGTTTCACCATTCACGCGCTGATGACTCCGGGACACAGTCCACTTTTTGGTTTGCTTTTCATTAACAGGCATTTCAAACCCATGTCCTACCCTCCAACTTCTTTATCGAGTAGATGGTGTCGGAAAGTAGACCTGTCTCTGAGGGCCAGAAACAGGGGAGTACAGCCATACTTGGAGGAAGGGTCCTGATGGCCTTCCACCAAGAAGATGTGTTGCTGAGATGTGTCCACCTTGAGGAACTCTGGATACCTGCCAGGGTCCTCCATCACTCAGAATCGAAGCCAAACTCAGTGAGAAAGCTCCAAATTACTGAATACATTTGAAAGGCACTGTGTGATTTTGTGTGAAGGGTTTCGACAGGTGTGTACATGCACTCAGGAAGGTATCACAGTGCTGAAACACTCTGGCCTCTGGAAGAATGAAGTGTTTATGATTATACAACATGATAGAACATGCGTACTTCTTATTTATTTGTTTCAACAACATTGTGTCTGGAGATAAAACATCTAAAATGTATAATCTACAAGCCCTGATATATTTCACTGTGGTTTAGACTTAAAACAGATTTAATTCGATACTGAAGGTATTATTTACCGTTTGGTTATTTTATGTTCAGGGCTGAATATTTCCTCCGTGCTGATTGGTGCTGCTGTTGGAGTTTCAGTAATGATGATGACGATGTGTGGAGTATTCCTGTGTGTAAGGTGTGTTTATTCTACAAAATGTTTACTTTTATGCGAGGGAATCGAGTTAACCAAAAATTACTGCTAAATTTAACTCTACATTTTTAGGCACATGGAAGATTTAATGTAACACAATTAACACAATCAACACAAACTTAATTACCTTTTATATTTTCAGGACAATAAACCCTTCAAGAAAAGGAGATACAGTGAGTCCTTCAGGACAGGAAGATACAGCAGGACTAGTTTTAAACAACATGGTGAGTGTGAAATTACACACACACACACACACACACACACAAGATCATATCAGTGGCCCTTGACATTAATTTTGAGAGTAAAGAATTGTATTTCCTGTTGGTTTACAAGCCCGTTTTACAGGAGGAAGATGAAGAGTCTGTGTATGCGAACAAAACAGTTTTATCCGAGTCCCTTCATTACGCCACTATCAAGTTTCCAAATAGAGAAGGAAGTGAAATCCGAGGTCTTTCTTCTCTCACTGCCAAATATGCCACCATCCACCACGGCGCTGGACCACAAAGCAAAGGAGAAACTGGAGAAGCAGCAATCGAGGAGGTCCAGGAAGAAAACGTGATGAATATGGACAGTGTAATGATGCAAAACTCTGTTGAAGAGGAGGTAACGTACGGAAACATCAAACATAAGCCAACAGTGAAGCAAACTCAGGTCAATTTAGATGAAGGTGATGATGGAAGTAAAAAATCTAAAGAAACTAAAGAGGCGAAAGAAAGAGCATCAGAACAGCTCGGACACTCAGACGGAGCTGAAGGCATTTATGCACAAGTTAAACCTCGTAAACATGAACACGAATAAAAAACATCATTATTGTTTAAAATCTCCAGTGTTCAGGCTACAAACTTATATATATGTATCGTGTGTGTGATGGAAATAGATGCTTGAATGATAAATATGCATTTCTTTTATACACTCAATGGCCACTTTAATAGGAACTTGTTGTTGGTTCTAAGATCCCTGTTCTTGGCTGCAGGAGTGGAACCCAATGTGTTCTTCTGCTGTTGCATGCTGAGA
>JANZLB010000028.1:62501246-62512247 GCA_026167865.1 Notarius quadriscutis
CAAGACAACGACCCTAAGCACACAAGTCGTTCTACCAAAGAATGGTTAAAGAAGAATAAAGTTAATGTTTTGGAATGTTTTTGGAACTCTATACCACTACTCATGATTGAATTTTCACTTGGTCACTGTTTTGTCTAGTTTGTCGCTGTTTGTTTGCTGTCTAAGCTCTGTGTGTGTTTTTGTTTTTGGGTCTGTCAGGCAGTTAATCTCCATTTTTTTAAATGACCATAAAAGAGAAAGAAGGAGATGGAAAAAATGGAAAAGGATGATGACAAAACAAATGAAGCTGCTGGGACTACAGGATGTGGAACTCCATCTAGATGGTGGCAGTAGCCAACTTAATCATGGCGCAACACTGGGCAATGGGGAAACCAACCAGGGCTTCCATCAGCTCACAGACTCAGGAATTCCCCAGGTCAGAGAAGCCATCCTGTTTGCCATCTTGGGATGACCCTGTGTTTTTGTGCAGGAAAGGGTATGCTGCCCTGAATGTGCAGGTGGTGTGTGATGCACACAGTGTCATCACGATCATTGCCAAATGGCCTGGCAGCACACACACATTTGTTCAAATGAGCAAACATCCCTCTGTACCCTGGCCATCGGTGGGGAATTTGGGAGTGTATGGCTACTTGGTGACAGTGGTTATCTCTTCTGTTCCTTCCTGCTCACCCCTTTTGGCAACCCACAAAGTGCACCAGAGGAGAGGTACAATGCCACTCATGCTGAAGCCCAGAATATGGTGGCGCGAACTATCAGGATGTGGAAAATGCGCTTCTGCTGCATCCAAAGATCCTCAGGCGACCTCAGTAATGTCTTCTTTTCATAACACTGTGATCCTCATGGATGATGTAATGGTACATAATATCTCTCTTCTTTCATAAGGTAATGTAGTCTAAACCAGTGATGTAAATGGATAATGAAGCATTACGTTAACTGTCATGCATAGATAACTTTAGCTTCGTCAATCACATCATTATCATCATTCAGTCCCATAGCTATAACACACTCTTGAATGTGAATATATCCTCATGTTTGTCCTACAATAAACTGAGAAACATCTCTGAGCAGCTGTGTCTGTCAGTGACTGTTTGCCCCCGGATCGGTCCATGAGGCAGAATCTCTTAGGCAGCAGAGGTCTACATTCCTACATCATACTCTGTCAATTCAACAGATCAAAACCTAACAAAAAATCATGAATTTAAACATCTGAGCAAATTTTATTCCTAACAAATTTTATTTATCCCTGATGAGCAAGCCAATAGAGGTCCAAATACCTGTAAATTGGGACTTCTTTGGCAAACCCATACTGGTCCAGATCTCCTGTATAGGTGCTGAATTTTTTACATGGGTTGGGGGTGGAAATAAAGATATTAAGGTTCAGTCCACATTAATACATTTTAGATTAAAAACAGCATTTTGCAAACAAATACAATCTCTGTCCAGATGAGTGTTTTAACTCTATTGAAAATAATCTCTGTCCACATTAACACACCTGAAAATGTGCATCATATGACCATTCATATACATTGGGCATGTGTGTGTGATCAACAGCTGATGTCATTTGTATTCTTCCAGAGAAGGGTCACATGATAGGAGCATGATGAATCAGGGAAGGGTGTGTGGGTTGTGACTAGGATCTCGTCCAGAAGCGAATGTGGGTGTCTGCATCATTTCCAAAAGTCTCCATTTCCGCCTCATTCAGAATAAAACACTACTGTGGAGTTTTCAAACTAAAGCGAGACCAGCACCATTTCCCAAAGTCTCCATTTTAGGGACTCAAAAACTTGGGAGTCACATGGACACCAGGTGTAAACGTAGCAAAAGTGATTCATTTTAAAAAGTATTAACATGGACATAGTCCAAGAAATCCTGCTGACAGTCGTACTCCTGAGCATTGAAGAGCAGCTGAGTGAGACTGAAGGCTTGGTGGTGGTGTGAGCATTGCAGCAAACCTTCAGCATCTCCTAATAGCTTAATCCACCTGGGGAAAAGAAACAGTCATGTATCATGTAAATGTTCATGTATCATCCAACGTTCCTCTCCTACCTACCTCCTCTCTTACCTACCAAGAGGTTTGTGAACATCCCACTATAGTGTCTGTAGAGGCAGGACAGGCTGTGAAGTAGGTGTAAAGCCTACACCACTCTGCTATTGCTAGAGGTGAGACCTGTCACCTCGTCTCATCTCCCCTTGCCTCACTACTGACAATAACGACACTGTCCAGCACGTAGCCATCAGTGTATAAGCTTTGTGAATTAACTGATTCCAAGTGATGAAAGTTGATCTCCATCTCAGCATTCAATGTCTCGGATATATTTTTGTGCACTTTTACTTCAGGTTATCTCCATTATATAAACATGGATTCTTCACTTTTTCTTAGTGTTTTATTTATTTGAATTTATATTGATCACATGACATTCATTGCACAGAGGTTGACTGCCTTCAATTAATTGGTGTGAGAGAGTGAGACTTTTAATCATAAAAAACAGAGAACACATGCTATGATTATTAACCCACGGTGTGAAATTTAGAACCTTTCCACATCCGAGCTCTGCAAATAAATGTATTAAGCTCTGATCATACACTTTACAGTTCAAAGTCATATTTCCCCCAAACATTTGGAGAAGTTTGTAACCTTTCTCAAAAATAACAGCACTTTCAGGGAGGGTGCCAATACTTCTTAGCTAGATTTCACTGGCTAGTTACCAACCTAACAAGAAGTTTTTTTAAGATTAAACTCTGTAAAGTGGCAGGACTGAGAAACACTGTCCAAGGTAATCAAACTAGCAAGGTCATACTTGGGGAAACTTGCAATTAATAGCAAAAGTATTGGCTCAAACCCAAAAACTTTGTGTCACTTTAGATAAACAACTAAAAAGGTTTGGTGGGGTTTTGTTTTTGTTTGTGTTTCTTCTTTTAAATAAGCACTTTCCATGAAAGGGTGCCAATATTTCTGTGTTGACTTTGCTAGGTTTACTGGCTTACCATGATGGAAGTGCTTTAAATATCTTGATTAGTGAGCTGAAGGACTAATGATGTAATCTCATTACAGTTTGCTTTGATGTCTTATTTTCAAATATATTGTTGACGTGTAGACTATGAATGTTGATGGCCTGGTTTTAGAATCACATGGCCTCACTGGAACACACACTAAATTTAGCTCTAAAAGCTAGATTACGTTTGGTCCATCAACCTGTCAAGGTTCACCAGTCTTCCTCAGATCTGATGGGATTATTCTGTGGTGTGGACAGAGCTTGTGTACATTGCTGTGGAGTGTGTGTGGGTGCGCACGCACTTCTGTACCATTCTTCCTTTTTTGAGTTTCTGATTCCTTCCTTGTCACAGAATAAATAGTTGTTCACTGCAGGAATAATGGGTACGACGTTCTCGGTCTCCCCAGTGTTGCATGATGAAGTGGCTGAACACAAGAGAAGAACCCTGAGCAAACCAAGGTTGATTGTGTCAGCCTTCGGTTTCAAGCTGGGTAAGCAGAAAAGTGGCAAGAAAATCAATCCACATCTTCAGCCATTTCAGACCCTCCATATCAGAGAAGATTTGAACGCACCATCCCAAAATTGTCTTCCACAGTCTATGGAAATTGAGAAGCCATCTCAAAAACTGGAACAAACCAAACTCCTAGTAAACAAGCAGCTGGAGGATGTGCAGAAGAACCAACCAAACTGTCAGTTGCTCACATCTCCAGCCAACATCATTGTTCAAGCCTCCACAGGTGAGCTGCTGCTCTGTTTGGGTCGATTCCTGCGCCATCGCTGCCTTAAAATCTTTGACCTGCCTTCAAATGAGGTGATTGCCTGGTTCAGGAATGTGGACCAGACTCTTTTGATACAGGGCTGGCAGGAGGAGGCCTTCATCACACCTCCCATCATTGTCTTTGTCTACCTGCTGTGCCGGGACACCATAAGTGAGAACATTACCAGTCCAGGTGAGCTCCATGGGATCTTTCTTACCTGCCTGTACATGACCTACTCTTACCTGGGCAGTGAGATCTCATACCCAGTCCAGCCCTTCATTATCAAGGACAATAAGGATGTGATCTGGCAGCAGGTTCTGGGTCTTATTGATAAACTGAGCTCTGAAATGCTGAGGATCAACATGGACCTGCAGTTCTTCACTGAGGTTCTCCAAGAGCTGAAAAATGAAGGAGCGGTGAAGAACATGAATGGTCTGGACCGCTGAAATTCCAGATTTTGGATTTTTGTAATTTTTTCTAAATGGTCATAATGGAGGGAAAGTTTTTGTTTCTTTCAGCATAAATAACTCTTATGGTGAGATTTCAGTAAATAAGGTGGGTCTGTGTATATTCGTTTCATTTTTTATGCACTAAAATATGAAGTGAGTTTGTTTTTAAACAGGCATATGAGCTGCTGAAGGTTGATGCAACGTCGTGAAAATGTAGACTATGTTTGAAGACACTGTCTGTCATCTTTTCTCTTCTTTAAGCTTCTCGAAAAGATGTTGGTTGAGGTTAAGGACAGTGTTTCTCATGAAACAACTAAATAAGTTTGTTGTGGACTCGTACAGAAAGTTGCATACAATCATTTCAGCCACAAAATTAATCTTGCATGATTAAAAGCAAGCAAAATGGGAATGAGATGTTTGTGAACACCATCAGTATTCAAAGTACACTTTGTTTATTGAGAAATTAATTTTACTCATCTGAACCACTTGGTAATAATAAAGTACTGTATATGCCGATGGACTATAGTGCACTGAACATGAAATTTGAGAACTATGCCAATGTTTAACAATTTCTTGTTCTATTATAAGTGATTTTTTTTTCTGTTACTTCAGACACTACTTGAAGTTTTTGAGATGTTGGTCATACTCTGCTTTCAAGTCCTGCTTGTCCAGATCAGTGTGGTTTTGTCTCCTCGACTTTCTATAGGAGTGAAAGTCAGCCTTTATTGCCATACACAGTGTACATACAGTGCAGTTCTTCTCTTCATATATCCTAGTTTTGTTTTGAAACTGGATCAGAGCAGAGGAACAGTCATGGAACAACAGCTCCTGCTCCTGAGAAGATGGCAGAATTCAAACTCTCAACCTTCTAAGAATTGGGTCTGAAGCTTCATTGTTGCCCAGGAAACATCAAATCCGTCACTTCAGCCACCACAAAGCTAATCGTAAACATGCTAACTTTTAATCTCCAAATGGAATTTCTGCTTTTCCTATAAAGCACATTTCTTTAAAGACTGGACAAAAAGGAAACCAGATTTAAAGTGAAACTGTGGGGTTTGGTTAAATTAGGCACATCCATGCTTTTAATGTGGGTGTTTTTTTAAATGTTAAAAGGGATCAGAGAAAGTCAGTGAAACATCCAGCCTGCTAGTGAGTTACATAACAGGATGTTTCTGGATTAGTACAACTTGGTGCTAATGCTCATGTTAACACTGTTCAGTTCAGGACACACTAAGACTGTTGTAGCTCAGGGATCATGGGTGTAGTTCAGATCAGGAGTCATCAAACATGTGTGTGTGTGTGTGTGTGTGTGTGTGTGTGTGTGTGTGTGTGTGTGTGTGTGCACATGGTTGGTTGGTTTGGGATTCCCCCTTTTAGTTAAACTATGAGGTGTATGATAAAATGATGAGTTCATTATTCTACATTTCCAGAGCATATGCCAAGGTGTTACACTTTGATAAAGCAATCAGTGAAGTGTTGAGTGTTCTGAGATGCTTTTCTGCTCACCATGGTTGTAAAGAGGGGTTATTTGAGTTACTGTAACCTTCCTGTCACTGTGAACCATTCTGGCTGTTTTCCTCTGTCCTCATCAATGAGGTTGATGAGAACCCACAGAAATGCGAGTGACTGAATGGTTTTTGCTTTTGCATAAAACTCTGGAGAATATTGTGTAAAAAAATCCTAGGAAATTAACCATTTCTGAAATATTGAAACTAGGCAATTATTGTGTTTTCACATAGAAAACATGGCGTGAGTCGAACTGTGACTGAACTCATCTTTATTAGAATTCACTTGCAGGTCAATCATGAACACTGCCTTCTCTCTATCCACATCCCCTAATCCTCCTGTCCACTTGACTGCTCCTTATTGGTCCATATACAAGTGACTATCATTGCTGAATATAACCACATTGTCAAACAATAAAAACTACCAACATTCCATAATTCAATAACAGCACAGCAACCATGCTCCAACTGCTACCACATGATTGGCTGATTGGATAATTCCATGGCTGAGGCTATTGGAGTGGCCCAGTGAGTGTACATGTCCAATAACTGACTAATTTTAGTAGCTTCTTAATAAAAAGGGATCCACTGAAGTTGGGACAGTTGAACTTCTTGAATGTCACCACCAGGTGGAGCATGCAACTCTTTGGTATTGGATATAGCTGAACTACTGATGAGTGTGTAACTTGTAAATGATTGCTGTATTGCATGATGCTGTGCATGTTATCTCCTGCCTCCTGCATTATGTCCGAAAGCCCTGCCTGATGACTCCAGTGGCAGATCCTACAAATCGGCAGGAGCATAATTACAATCGCAAGCACCAGAGGCTTACTGCTTATCTTTATAACATGAGGGAGAAAATTAGTTGTTGGTTTGTTACATTGTGGAAGCCTGCAGTACAAGGGACTGACACTGAACCAAATTCTGCAGCAGTGCAAATTTGACATGGTGATAATCCAATGGGTTTTTTTAGTGGAGATTGATTTGAACACACCCTTTTTGCCCTGGTAAAGTACTCTGTTTTGTATTCATTACTTTGAACGTAATTCCGCTCAATAAGAAATGATTAAGTTCTTCCTCGAGTATTAGCAATGCTTTTGACTCTTTCCTCTTGTTTTTCCAGCACTGTCAGTGAGGACCCCAAGCATGCCAAAGAGCTCAGATGGCAAATCTGATGACTCACAATGGTAAAAAGGGTCACATTTAGTTTCCCATTGTATTACACTGTGATGGTGAAAAAAAAAATAATAATAATAATAATAGGAGAAAATAACAACTTGCTTGGGCAGCATGGTGGTGCAGTGGTTGGCACGGTCATTGCAGCAAGAAGGTTCTTTGTTTGAACCTTGTGGCCGACTGGGAACTCCCTGATAGGTTGAGGTAACTATGTTGGGAACTTGCATATTATGACCTATTGTTTAGCGACACGGGTGTTTCCCAAAACCATAGTTTGACTGAATGATGGTCTTTGCAAACATTAAGTTGTGTAGTTGGTTAGTGTTAGTTCCTTGTAACTACATCCTCAATGGTGTGGAGACCATGTTATGGATTGTGGAAGGAGTGTAGTCAACATGTGAGTATGCTGAAAATGTGCAATAATCTTGCTGTACAAACGTATATCAAGTCCTTTGAAAAAGTAGTTGTAAGTAATTGTGGTGTTCATGTGTGTAGTTACATTGATTTGAATGCATGTAAGCTTCCTAATATTTTAACCCAAGGTGTTTGTGGCGCATCCAGAAGAGCAGAAAGTGATTAAGTACTTATGGAGGATTCATGGTTTAAGACTGTGGTAAGATTTGAGGGTAAATCATTCAAGAAGGCACCTTTCTGTAGCTAATATAGGAAGAACATGTACATGTGATTCTGCTGGGAACCTGAATGTATTAGACTATGTATCAGATGGGAGATGATGTATACCCACATTTTATATACAGCTCTGGAAAAAATTAAGAGACCACTGCAAAATTCACTTTATCTGGTTTGACTATTTATAGGTAAGTTTGAGGAACATGAACATTTTTGTTTTATTCCAAAAACTACTAATATTTCTTCCAAATTCCATATAAAAATATTGTCACTTGGAGCATTTAATTGCAGAAAATGTCGACCGGTCAAAATAACAAAAAATATCAAGTGTTCTCAGACCTTGAATAATGCATAGAAATCAAGATCATATTCAATTTTAAACAACACAATGCTAATATTTGAACTTGGGATGAGTTCAGAAATAAGTATTTTGTTGAATAACCCTGACATTTAATCAGTTTTTGTGTATCTTGGCATGCTCTCCACCAGTCTTTCATGTTGCTCTTGAGTGACTTTATGCCACTCCTGGTGCAAAAAATTTAATCAACTCAGCTTTGTTTGATGGCTTGTGACCATCCATCTTCCTTTTGATCACATTTCAGAGTGTGTGTGTGTGTGTGTGTGTGTGTGTGTGTGTGTGTGTGTGTGTATATAATACAAACACACACACACATACTCATACACACTTTATGGGGGTCCTCCTTCCTGGAGGTCTGGAACCAGGACTTGAGTTCCTCAGCAAATGCCTAGGAGCTCATGAGGCATGGGCACCACACTTTCACCAGGCCTTCAGCCCAACAGTGTGCTGGTCCAATGAGCCAATAAATCATGCAGCCAACCCACAATGTCTCAGGAGTTTTGGGCTCTCAGTCCTCTTAGAGAAAAAAACTGCACTGCAGAAAAAATCCATTAGGCAACTGTTCCACTCTGTCTTATGGTGCCGGTATGTCCAACCCCAGATGCTGAAGAAAAATGATAGATCCCAGCTAAACGGTGTGCCTGTTTTCTTCTGCTACATCCATGTTTGGCAAAGTATTCTGTTAGTAAAGGGCTTGGAGTGGAGATGGCTATGAATGCAGAAGACTGTATTTATTATAAAAAGAACAATCAGGCTTACAGCCCAAAACAGCAGGCAGAACATTTAACAATAAAGAGGCAAAAAGGTCGAGCAAGGCACAGACAGACTAAACTGGGCAAGTCAAGGTTAGAATCCAAAAAGGGACAAAAATGTGAGTCAAGAACCAGGGAAACAGTACAATAACAGCTTGATAATGGCAATAAACACAATATTTCACACCATATAGGTGTAGACAGCGTCTTTTTATGCACACGCTGATTGCATTTAATCCAAGGCAGGTGCTTGTCATTAGAGGCACATGCTGTTCAGAGTGCACATGAGTGAAAGTTCAGTGCTTGTACAAATGTGCGTGGATGTGACACTCACACTGAAAAAAAATGAGAAAAATCTAACCTTTAATTAAAATAAATTTATTCAGAGAAAAACAAATCCCTCAAGATATAATTTTCAACAAAAACACATGCCACTATTATTGGTGCCTTTGCATTTAATACTTTTGTACAACCTCTCTTTGCCAGTAAAATAGCACTGAGTGAGCAGGTGCCAAGGGTTGCTACTGTGTACTAGGAGCCATCAGTCCCCAAAGCCACCACCTTCTGCCAACTGGCAGAAAGCAGAGTTGTCCCAGATGAATGTGTCCTGGGTGTTCCCTGGCCACTTTACAATGCTTGTGAAGACATCCTGATAGTCGCAGACTACCTGGATGTTAAGAGCTGGGTAGTCTTTCTGGAAGTAGTATGCTGGCTCATTATTGGATAGATTTGCAATCAGAATCAGGTTACTGTCGATCATGCCAATGACCCAAGTAACGTTAGCAATGGCGTGAAAGCCTTGGTTGGCTCTGGGGATCACTTCTGGTGTGGATGGAAAAGTCATTCTCTCAGCATGCTGTAACAGCACCTGTTACCACTGTAACACTTCTGCTCATAGATGCCTTACTAAGACCAAGGCCATCTCCCAACACTTCATAAAAGCTGCCTAAGGCATATAAATGCAGTGAAGTCAAAAGCTAGACAGCTAGGAATTAATGCAAAGTTGTGTCTAGTGGCTCTTTCCAGATGTTGGCTCCTTCGATCTCGAAAGATCATGGTGATCTGCACCAGGGGTCATTCATCAGTTGTTGAGTTGCAGCATCTAGTATGACTGTATAGGCCAATGTGCGAGCCGCACGGTCTGCTACAGTTGCTGCAGGTGAAGTTGCTTGGTCGGGTGTCTGTTGATGTCGTCTGCCATCTCTGTTGTTATCGGAGCCTCCTCTCTCCCCACCGGGTCTCTCTCCTTTCCTTGGCTTCCCCAATGACGGTCTCGGTGGTGAGTTGCCATCTCCAGGTCTGCGGGGTTGAAGCCACCTGCCCTCAGGTCGTGCTTGCACATGTCCTTGTAGTGTAATGCAGGGCATCCTGTGGGTCTGAAGCCTGTGGCCAGCTCACCATACAGCACATCCTTTGGGATGCAGCTGTCGTCCATGCAGCTGATATGGCCTGGCCAGCGCAGGCATCTCTGGGTCAGCATGGCAAACATGCTGGGCATCCCTGCCTTGGCCAGGACATCGGTGTTGGTGACACGGTCCTGCCAGGTGGGCGGTGAGGGTGGCATCATCTGTGAAGAGCATCTCTCTGATAAGGACCTTCTGCACCTTCGTCTTTGCTCGGAGGCGTGCCAGGTTGAAGAGGCCCCCCGTCACTCCTGGTGTGGAGGAAGATGCCGTCTTTGGACTGTTGGAAGGCGTGGCACAACAGCAGGGAGAAGAACATGCCGAAGAGAGTTGGAGCAAGGACGCACCCCTGTTTGACACTGCTCTTGATTGGGAAGGGGTCCGAGGATGATCCGTCGTACTGAACAGTGCCACTCATTGTCATGGAAGGACGTGATTATCCTCAGGAGCTTGGGGGGACATCCAATCCAGTGTAGGAGGGTGAAGAGTCCTTCTCTGCTGACCAAGTCAAACGCCTTGGTCAGATCGATGAAGGCGATGAGCAAGGGTCGTCTCTGCTCATGGCACTTCTCCTATAGCTGTCTCAAGGAGAAAACCATGTTGATGGTCAATCTGGGCACTCTAAAACTGCACTGTGCCTCTGGGTACAGCTGCTCGGTGAGGAGCTGCAGTCTGTTGAGATGAAGGTGAACTACAGTAAATCAACTCCTGAATTTTAGCATAAGTGAGGTGATACCTTTTGAATAATTGCAGTATCCAAAAGGATCTCAAAGGGGTTGAAAGTGATACATACACCAATCAGCCATAACATTATGACCACTGATGGGTGAAGTAAGTAACACTTATCTCCATACAATGGCACCTGTCAAGGGGTGGGATATATTTGGCAGCAAGATAAGTTCAAGTCAACTTTATTGTCAATAATGCCATATGTGCAGGACATACAGAGAATTGAAATTGCATTTCCCTCTTATCCG
>JANZLB010000028.1:62512347-62523197 GCA_026167865.1 Notarius quadriscutis
GTAGTCAGCTGGGATAGGCTCCAGCTTGCCTGCGACCCTGTAGAACAGGATAAAGTGGCTACAGATGATGAGATGAGTTGCTCTAATACCTTGTCTTAGAGGAGGAGGAACGTTCTTAGCCCACAGTATTATTCTGCCAACCATGATTAAGCCATCAGTTACAGTTAACTAGCAGAGTCTCTTTCTTTTTGGAAACTCTAGTCACACTGTTTATTATTATGAAACATTTAGAACTCATGAATGAGGCTCAGTACAGTCAAAACAACTTTGTCCAAGTCCCACCTCGTTCTAAGTTCTGACTGGATCGAACATGAAAAGTGGTATTGCCAATGAACAGTGAAACCATTATGTCATCAAAGTCCTTCCCATACCACAAGACACATCAGGCAGCGCCGATCTCCATTTCAGTAGCCCTCGGCCTCTTGTCTTTTTCATAGCTAGGGTTACAGTGGAGGGTGGGTCCTCTGGTAACCGCCAGAGTTTGACTCCCTACTCACATCTGCCAGATGGCACCATTTTTACCTCGCCCACGACAGACTAAGTGGGGCGAGGTATTGTAATCAGTGCAGTTTGTTTGTGTGTGTGTGTCTGTTAACAATCTAGCGTCTAGACAGTTGCACTGATTGACTTCATATTTTCCGGGTAGGTGGGCAATGGTCCGTAGATTACCTGATTAGATTTTGGGAGTAATCGGCTCAAGGTCGCCAGAAAGATCAACCTTTTGGTCAAAATAACATATTTTCCATTATAAGTAAAAAACGGTTGCTGATAGACAGATGTTTACTATTATGAGCAGATAGGAACTCCCACATGGCCTTTCATTTGGCACCAAACTCTTTGACCTTGAAGGGTCAAATTCAAGGTCACGGATCTTCAGAGGGCTGTAACTTGAAAACGGTTGATGGTAAGCAGATATTTCCCATTCTCAACTTATAGGAAGTGCCATATGGGCTTTTATTTGGCACCATTATCTTTGACCTTGAGTGACCTTGCAAGGTCAAACTGAAGGTTATGGATTTTCAAAGGGCTATAACTTTAAAATGGTTTACGATAGCCAGATGTTTACCATTATCAACATATAGGAAGTACCATATGGGCTTTCATTTGCTGGCATGACTTTTGACCTTGAATGACTTTGAAATGTCAAACTCAAGGTCATGGATTTTCATAGGACTATAACCTGACAGCTGATGATTGAGAAATATTACCATTATCAACATGTAGGTATAAAATAAGTGCTGCCAGGTGAGGTTTGTTTTGCCTGGCAACACTTAAGTATGAATTAGGTCCAAATGGATTTTTATAAGCAATCGTGGGTTTGGACTCCATTGTACACACTCCTACATCAGTCAGGACAAAATAAAGGCCATATAAAAAGGTGTGTGTGTGTACCTGATTCAGATAACTGAGGCACTTCTCGAGGCACCAGAGGCAGCACACACATGCTTTGAGCATACAGCGAGCGCAGGCGTTTTCCTACAGGAAATCACATCCCAGTGAAATTATATGACAAAAACATCAAGTAAAACATAGATATTCCGCCACATGAGTGAACTCGGGTGCGACTCACGCTGCCTTTGAGCTGGCTGTGTATGTAAGTGAGGATGAGGCGTGGGATCTCCACCAGCGTGATGATGAAGGCTCCTTTAGCCACCGTGCCGAGGTGATAACGCATCAGATGCATCACTGAAGACAAGATGGGCGTCAGAGGAAGCTGGGACTTATCTCTGTCATGCAGGAGGAGGACAGGAAATAAACACCACAGTGCTGTTACATTCTGCACAGTGACTGGTCAGAAGGTGATTAATTCTCTATAACAGCAGCTCTGACAGCAGTGTAGGTTCATATTAATGTTCTCATTCTGATAGGTTGTGGTTTCTACAGTATTGTAATGGCTCATTCACAGGGGCGTGTCCAGCAGATGCTCCACTGATAATAAACAGTAAAAATGTGTGGAATCGATGATGTGAAGTTTTCTGTAATTTATGTAATGTTCCTGGAAGGAGTCTCCAGTGTCAACGCTGTGGAACAGTTAGAGGTGAAGCTGGAACTTTAAGTTTTCTGACGTTTTCCTCAGGACAGAGGAGTTTACACTTCTTTACAGTTTCACAGGAAACTATGATTTTTTTTTATTTTGCTTTAGTAACTTTGAGAGAGAATAAAGAAAGACTGGTGAGGGAACGGGTGTTTGTTTATACCGTAGCTGCTATAACGTCAGTGACAACCTGGCATGGATTTAAAGGGGGGGCACCTGGCACATGCCATCTAAAAAAAATAAATTAATTTAAAAAAAAGTTTTAGTATTGCAGATACTGAGATATGCCTGCTGGGTTTTTTTTTAATTTAATTAATAAGGTTTAAAAAAAAAAGTTATGTGGGATTGAGCTGAAGAGTTTATGGTATAAATTTATATTTAATAGTAGGTCCTATAGCTTAGATTTCTTCACTCATGACATGAATGCAGTGAAAAGCAAGCTGGGTGAGTCCTGTTGGATTTTAACAAGGCGTGGAAACTTCGTGCATCGATATAATAATATACTGTATTCTTGGACTGCACTGTAGACTAATACATGTAAAGGGTGTACGCTATCCTTTTATGTTTATGGTATTGTTAACACGCATGTTCACAAGCCAAAATGATAAGATGCTGCAGCAGGCTTACACACACACACACACACACACACACACGTCGGCTGTCCGGCTACAGCTCGTATTCATTAACAGGGTATCCCTGTACTCACTATACCCTGTGTATGTACATGGTACACGTGCCGTTTTGGGGGTGAGCCTTACTTTGATTTTTGCGACAGCGGCTGGATCGGTCTGTGAGAGATGTTGATTTTTGCAACGGCTCTGAAGAAAATCTGCTTGAAATCCCCTGAGTCTTGGGAACTAAGACTATTATAGGACTTGTTCACATGCAACTCACACAATCATTGTATAGTTATTTCAGTCTATTAGACTCAGGAGCTCAGACATGCAACTCTTGCAGTCTTTGTTTATAGTTATCTCAGTATTAAGCTCTGTCTTAAATGGCCACTTACATTACCTCAGTTTACCTGGGTATATTCACTGTCTTATATGTACACTGAATGTCCTGAGCAAGAGCTTAGATTGGAGTTGCTAAAATAGTAATAATTTATTGATATAAGGTGTTTTGTGTTCTGTGTACTACACTGTAGTGTGTCATGTGGTAATGCATTATATGACAATACAACTTTCATAAATATGACCATATATCAGTTGTAATTATGTTCTACGCATATACCTACAACTCTGACGATATAATTTTCAGGACTAATAAAATGGTTTTGAAAGTTCCTACTTTTAATTTTTAATATTCACCCTTTTACCAAATCCCAGCATGCATTGCGCACTGGGGACTTCCCGGGGGCTCGGCTCACATTGCTGATAATGGTACAAAAACAAATATTGGGCTATAAAATCATTTTCTATGTTCAAATATCAGATGTAAGCTGAAATGTGATTGTAACGAATCCCCGATGTGGGTGGAGTGCAGAAGCACGGCAGGCGAGAACTAAAGTTCATGCAAACTTTTATTTTTTACAGAAATGTATAGCTTTTCAGCTCACTCACTCCCACACACACACGCATGCATGCATTCCGGTCGGGAGTCAGCTCTCCTCTGCGTTCCCCTTCCTTTTATGCTTCATCCCTGCAACAAACCCATACACACACACACACACACACACACACTAATTGACAACAGGTGTAATGACAGCCACTTAGCTTCCCTGACCCCACCCTCCATTCACAAACTGCCGCTTGACCACACCCCTGTTGCCACATACTTCCACCACCCGACTCAGGCCAGGGAGCCATCCGGCCTGAAGCAGACCCCCCCCCGACGGGACAGGAAGTCCGCCACCATCGTCTGCACCCCCGGCCTGTGGACCACCTCAAACTTAAATAGCTGGATGGCGAGATACCAACGGGTGATCCGCGCATTGGCATCCTTCATGCGATGGAGCCACTGGAGGGGTGCGTGGTCCAAACAGAGAGTGAAAGGGCACCCCAGCAGGTAGTGTCAGAGGGTGAGGATGTCCACTTGATAGCAAAACACTCCTTCTCTATTGTGCTGTACTTGCTTTCACGCATCAAGAGTTTATGGCTGATGGACAGCACGGGGCACTCCTCACCCTCCAACTTCTGGGACAAATGGCCCCCAGCCCTCTGTCCGATGCGTCAGTCTGCAAAATAAAGGGGAGAGAGAAGTCAGGGGAGTGCAAAAGTGGCCCCCCCACACAGTGCAGCTTTTACCTCAGAGAAAGCCTGTTGGCACTGCTCTGTCCACTGGACCAGATCTGGAGCCCCCTTTTTAGTGACATCAGTTAATGGGCTGGAGATGTCCAAATAATTAGGTATAAACCTACCAGCCAGCCCCAGGAAGCATCTCACCTCCTTTTTGGTCTTGGGCCTCAGGCAGGCCTCAATCACTGTAGTCTTGTTAATTTGGGTACACACCTGCCGATGACCCAAGTGGAACGCTGGATACCGTACTTCCACCCACCCAATTGCACACTTTTTCAGGTTAGCTGTGAGGCCCGCATGCCTCAGTGACTTTAGAACAGCCCTCAGATGTTCCAAGTGCTACAGCCAATCATGGCTGTAGATTATTATATCATTTAGATATGCAGCCGCGTAGGCAGCGTAAGGGTGGAGGCCCGTGTCCATGAGCCACTGGAACATAGCAGGCGCCCCAAATAACCCAAAAGGGAGCGTGACAAATTGGTGTAATCCAAAGGGTGTGGAAAAGGCCATTTTCTCTCGGGATAGAGGAGTCAAGGGGATCTGCCAATATCCTTTTGTTAGATCCAGTGTCGAATAAGAGCAAGCAGCACCTAACTGATCAAGCAACTCATCAATGTGAGGCATTGGGTATGCATCAAATTTAGACACCACGTTGATTTTTCCATAGTCCACACAGAACCAGACCGACTCATCGGCCTTGGGAACCAGGACCACTGGGCTGCTCCAGTCACTGTGGGACTCCTCAATTCTGCCCATTTTGAGCATGGCCTTGAGTTCGTCCCAAACCACCCTTTTCTTGTGTTCAGGCAAGCAGTAAGGGCAGCTACGCACTACCACCCCTGGGGGCGTTTCGATGTGGTGTTCTATGAGGTGGGTATGACCGGGAGGGGCGAGAACACGTCGGAAAATTCCTTTTGTAACTTGGCCACCTCCATGAGTTGGGCTGGTGAGAGGTGGTCTCCACAAGGGACCGGAGTGGTTCAAGATGTTATTTGTTTTACCTCCAACCCCAGCTCTGCCTTCTCCAGGACTACTGATGCCAATGCCACGGGGACCCCTCATTCCAGCATTTTAAAAGGTTGAGGTGGTATATTTGCAATGTTCCAACCCTGTCCATTCGCCTCACCTCAGTCAACATCCCCGACTCACCGTGTGACCTCGAAGGGGCCTTGCCACTTGGCGATTAATTTAGAACTTGACATGGGCAATAATACAAGTACTTTGTCTCCTGGCATGAACTCTCTAAGGCGCATGCCCCTGTCATACAGCCGGATTTGATGTTCTTGTGCCTGCTGCAAATTCTCCTGGGTTAGGTACGTGAGGGTGTGGAGTTTTGCGTGCAGGTCAAAAAAGTACTGAATTTTGCTTTTGCTAGGCGAAGGTCCTTCCTCCCAATTTTCTCATAGCACATCCAAAATGCCATGCAGCTTATGCCCATATAATAATTCAAATGGAGCAAACCCCGTGGAGGCTTGTGGGACCTCTCGTACTGCAAATAACAGGGACTTGAGCCACTTATCCCAATTGCGTGCATCTTCACTTACAAATTTCTGAATTATGTTTTTGACAGATTGGTTAAAATGCTCCACTAAGCCATCCATTTGTGGGTGATAGACACTGGTGTGGATAGACTTAATCTCCAGTAACCCATACAGTTCGTGCAGTGTGCGTGACATAAATGTAGTGCCTTGGTCGGTCAGGATTTCTTTCGGAATCTCGACCCAGGAGATAATACAGAAGAGAGCTTCTGCAATACTGCATGCTGAGATATTGCAGAGAGGCACTGCTTCTGGATATCGCTTTGCATAGTCCACCAGAACTAAAATAAAGTGATATCCTCATGCCGACCGATCTAATGGCCAGATGAGATCCATCCCAATTCGCTCAAACGGGGTCTTGATTAAAGGGAGAGGGCGCAAAGGCACTTTTGGTGTGGCTGCGGGATTTACTAATTGGCATTCATGGCATGCCGCACACCACCGATGGACATCCCCACAAATCACTGGCCAATAGAACCAGGTCATTATTCAGGCTAGTGTTTTATCTTGCCCTATGTGTGCAGCCATGGGATTAAAGTTCCCTATGGCTCTTTGGGATTAATAATTGGGTTATTTGTTCCTCAGTTTGAGTGTCCTGCATCACTCAGTACAATATATCTTTAATAATAGCAAAATAAGGGAAGACTGGTGTCGCGCTTGGCTGAAGAGTTTGACCATCGATTACTCTCACTTGGTCAAACGCATGCTGCAGAGTCTTGTCTCCTGACTGCTCTAACGGGAAATCCTCAAGGGAATCCCCAAAAGATGGAGGAGGAGCGGGCTGCTCCTCACTCTGACATGATGCTAACATAGACGGCTCTGTGACAGCTTCTCCAGTCAATGCCACACTGGGATCTTCCTGTGACCTACTAGTGCAGGACCCACTATGTGTTAAATATTACATTATCTTTTTAAACCCTTGCCAATCAGCACCCAAAATCAATGAGTGGGTGAGACGAGGATTAACTGCTGCCTTTATTCTATGCATTTGGCCCTGGAATAGAATACGGACAGGCACTAAGGGATAATTTTGAACATCCCTGTGCATGCACACAACACTTTCACTGCTTGTGCTCTCCCCAGTGCTTCACCTTGCACCAGGCATTGGTGAATTGTGGTCTGATTACAATCGGAATCCACCAAAGTGTGATATGTATCCCCTTGAACACTTACCGGTATGCGATACATTCCGGCCTGATCGGGGGCAGTCTCTGGCATGTCGGGGATCCAGATCATGGCTTCCACCTCCCTTACGGAGCCCTTATTCTGGAGATGCTCTGGCTCTCCACCATGCCAGCATACCAGCCCAGGCTTTCCCTCTGCACCGGTGTTATGGCCGTCACTCATCTGAGGGGGGAAGGGGACAGACACAGAAGAGGGAGATGGGGAGGACCGCTGTGGGGGAATGGGGCAAGAGAGAGAGAGACAGGAGGAGAGAAGAGAAACGAGGAGAGGTGCCTTCGCCTCGTCCACCTGTCATCGGAACCACCACCAGATGGTCCTCTGCCAACTTGATGGCTCACTGGAGCAACACCAGGCGGTGCCACTGGACCCATTCCGCCGTTCCTTCTGGAAGCTGAGAGATGAACTGTTCCAGTGCTACCAGTTCAATGATCCTGTCGGCGTCACAGTCTTCCGCCCTCAGCCACCACTGGCAGGTGTCCCAGAGTTGTTGGCCAAATGCAAACAGTTGGCCGACCTCCTCCAGTGTCAGCTTCCGGAACCACTGGTGATGAGGTTCCAGGGAGCGGCTGACCCTCTGCAAAATGTCCCTCTTGAGGTTGGAGTAGTTGAACTGGCTGTCGTCAAGGAGTTGCTGCACTGTGAGCTGCGTCTCACCTGTCAGAAGCAGGAGAAAGTGAGCCACGTGCTGCTCGATTGGCCACCCCCACACTTGGGCCGCTTGCTCGAAGAGAGCGATGAAGGCTTTGGGCTTATCATGTGGGCCCATCTTTGTGAGGGTGATGTGAGGGGAGTCCATGGTGGTAATGGTGGATGCCCCTGCCGACGCCAGCAGGTGCCGGAACACCTGGCGATCTTCCCACTGGGCCAGCATCAAGGCTTCAAAGTGTTGCTCTTGGTCCTTCCGGAGAGCTGTCAGCGCTTGATGCTGGTTCTGCTGGGCAGCAGTGAGGGCATGGACGAGCTCAATAATTGGGGAGGACTCCATGGGATGGTTCCCTTCCGTACTCATCCGGGTCATGGCACCACTGTAGTAAATCCCTGATGTGGGTGGAGTACAGAAGCACGGCAGGAGGGAACTGAAGTTCTTGCAAGCTTTATTTTATATATAGCTTTTCAGCTTCACTCACGTGCTATTTCTATATTTATTTACTTATTCACTCACTCCCCCACACACACACATGCATTCTGGTCAGGAGTCAGCTGTTCTCTGCTTTCCCCCTCCTTTTATGCTCCATTCCTGCAACACACACACACACACACACACACACATAAATTGACACCAGGTGGAATGACTTAGTCACTTACCTTCCCCGACCCCGCCCTCCATTCAAAAACTGCTGCTTGGCCACACCCCCATTGCCACAAACACTTTTAAAGATACTGAGAGATTCATTTATTGTTTCTCAGTACACTTATTACGTTTTGTCTTGTTGTAGAGCTATACTGAAAAAGATGGGTTGGGCTGGAAGGGTGAGTCCTGCCCAAGCAGCCAAGAAGTGGGAGAATTAAAGATAAATAAAGACATACAAGGATTGTATTCATTATATTGAACAATTATCTATGCTTTCACTATATATAATTAAAGATCAGTGTTACTGTTCTCTTTGAGTAATTCCTTTTGCTGTATTTAGCATTTTGAAAAAAGTACTACATGAATTGGGCACAAAAATATTTTTTTCATAACTTGCAATGTGTGCAGGAGTTCAGGAAGCCACCAAATGAGAGTAGCACTGAATCAGGGGAGCCCACTGCTGTGACATGGAAGTGGTTCTCCCTCATGGATGAGGCAATAGGTGGCAGGCCATCTATCCAGCCTCCATGCCTCAGTACATCAGCCTGGGGAGAGAACCCTTCCATCTCAGCATCTGCCTCCCTTGATTCAGTTCCATCAGAGCCAGGGAGTCAGACTCCAGAGCCAGAGGAGCCAGGTCCATCAAAACTGCAACAGTATGACCCCATATGAGAGCTGCTGGAGAGAGCTGAGCAGAGGGCTAGGAGAAAGGAGGCCAGGGAGGAGAGGCTTTTGAATTTATTGGAAAAGATTGTTGAAAAATGTAAAAAAAAAATTTTGTGTTTCTAATTAAACTGTTTTCCAAACTGATGAGTACTGACTGATGATAATTAATATATACAAAGTAAATTCTAACATTAACATTTCTTTAACTTTCAAATGGGTTTAACATTGTTAAGGAGAAGTCATACTAGAGGTCAAAGGTTATATTGTTAAGAACTATTAACACTATTAGCAATAGCAATTGAAACTATTTGCATTAAATGAAACTTGCACCAAAAAACTTGTGTGAATGTATTAATAAGTTTTGACTTTAATGTTTCCTGTTAATAATCATGGTCCTGACGAGCTGGAGGAGTGTTGTTGGGTGCTGAAAGAGCACCAGCAATGCGCCCATGCAGCTGTTCCCCACACTGCAAGTCTGGCTGAAGCTGACCACCTCCATCATTTGGCCCTATTGCCTCTTCCACAGGCTCAAGTATGTCTCCATTTTGAGGCAGAAGTTGTGCAAAATGGCAAAACAGGCCACAACTTTCACAGCAAAAACAGGGTGCACTTCCAGAGCCTTGAAAAATATCAGGTGCCACCTCATCTTCATAATGCCAAATGCCCCCTCAATGATCGAACGGGCCTTTGCATGGTGCCTGTTGAACCTGGCTGAAACTGCCCTTCTCACTTGCTCCCTGTAAGGTGTGATAAGTGCAATTGGCTGTGATGTACAGGGATCTCCACCATCCCCTAGAATACAGTAGCCCTCGGGTGGGTACAGACTATGGACATACAAAGGGCTGTTTTTGAGCACTCTGGCATCATGCACTGAGCCTGGATAACCTACAGATATGTCCAGAAACTGACACTGGTGGTCACACACTGCTTGGAATGGGACAGATTAAAACAATTTCCAATTAAAATAGCACTGAGCATCTGCACATGGGGGTTTGATTCTTATGTGGCAGCCATCAATGCTGCCCACAACCCTGGCAAACATTGGAAATCCAGCTAGCCATTCAAAGCCTGCAACAATTCCTTCAAGCTCATCAGGTGGTGGAAAGCAGATGACCCTGTTCTTGAGGCTGATTAATTTGTGTGCCACCCTATAGATTTCATTCACTGTGGAACGTGGGATGCCAAACGCTCTGAAGACAACATGGGAAGAGGTTGCACTGGCCAGCCAAAACAAACACAAGAATTTCTAAGTCATGACCCCAGCCATGGTCAAATGGAGAGCGGAGGGTGTTAACAAGATGGGCTACTGTGGGTCTGGAGAGGCGAAAGTCAGGGCGCAGGTCACTTTGGCCAACAAAGTATATGGTCAAGACAGGAAGTTGGCGGTTCAGCACACAATACTGAGATGGTTGGCCAAGCTGGAAATAAACATATTAAAACTGATAATACAGTGTCATGAAATTAAATATGTGAATAAAAGCTATCACACTGTGTTTTATTAGTTTACTGAGTGTGATGTGAAAATAGGCGGCATGGTGGTGTAGTGGTTAGCACTGTCACCTCACAGCAAGAAGGTTCCGAGTTTAAGCCCAGTGGCTGATGGGGGCCTATCTGTGTGAAGTTTGCATGTTCTCCCCGTGTCTGTGTGGGTTTCCTCTGGGTACTCCGGTTTCCCCCACAGTCCAAAGACATGCAGTTAGATTAACATGGGGCGGCCTTGGGCTGAAGCACCCTTGAGGAAGGTACCGAACCCCTGACTGCTCCCCAGGCGCTGTAGTATGGCTGCCCACTGCTCTGGATATGTGAGTGTGTTCATAGTAATCATCTCATCTCATTATCTCTAGCCGCTTTATCCTTCTACAGGGTCACAGGCAAGCTGGAGCCTATCCCAGCTGACT
>JANZLB010000028.1:63398721-63409622 GCA_026167865.1 Notarius quadriscutis
CTTTTTAACATTGACCAGTAAAAAGTTGTCTGTACACCACCTGATAAAATCATGAACCTCCCTTTCAAAACCATCAACAGATAAAATATCTGGGTGTAAGAAGCCCACCAGTGCTATGTCGTCTGCGTATTTAAAAAAGGTATGAGCTGAAGAAGATGCCTGGCAGTCATTAGTATACAGTGTATATAAAATTGGTGAAATAACACAACCTTGTGGTGCTCCAGTATTAATTGTTTTCAGTGAGGAGATGTGGGAGTTGAATCTTACTTGTTGGCTACGTTCAGTTAAAAAATCATTAATCCACAATATTAATCTAGGATTCACTCCTAAATGTAGTAATTTCTTCACCATCAAGTGTGGTTGGATTGTATTAAAAGCACTGCTAAAATCAATAAAAACAATTTTGACAAGACTCCTTGGCTGTTCAAGATGCTCAAACACATTGTTGATCAAGGTAAGAAGTGCATCTTCGACCCCCCTCTTGGCACGGTAAGCAAACTGGTTAGGGTCTGATAAATGTGATACTTCAGAGAGGAGTTGGGTTAACACAATTTTCTCAAAACACTTCATTACTGTGGATGTGAGTGCAACAGGGCGCAGGTCATTAAGTTCTCTGGGTCTGTTGTTTTTAGGCACTGGGACTATTAATGATTGTTTCCACAGACTGGGGACCACACCAGTGTCTAGGGACCACTGGAATAGCCTTTGAAAGGGCTGTGCCAGCTCCTCTGCACACATTTTTAAAGTTCTATTGCTAACACCATCAGGCCCAATAGCTTTACGTGGATTTATTCGTCTGAAGAAGAATTTGACATCTTCAACAGAAATGTCCATACTTGCACACTCCATACCTCTCACCTCTGAGGTAATCAAATGCTGCTCTGATTTAAAATCATGTGTGTCAAACCTACAGTAAAAATCATTTAATTTATTAGCCATGTCAAGTTCATTGTCTACTGCCATCAGATGGTTCTTAGGCTTATAACCTGTAATGGTTTGTACCCCTTGCCATGCTCTTCTTGGGTCACTGTTGAAAAAACCCTCTAATTTACGTTTATATGCAACTTTACAGTCTTTGATCAGGTTTTTAATCTTTCTCTGTACAGTCTTTTTATCTTCTGTAGTACCCCCTGATTTAAAAAGACTCTTCTTCTGATTGAGAAGTTGCTTTAATTCCGGCGTCACCCAAGGTTTGTTGTTGGGAAACATTTTAACTGTCTTTTTGGGAATTATTGTGTCCTCACAGAATTTTATATATCCGGCAATGGCAAACGCCGCGTCATTGATATTATCTGTCCCATCCATTATTACATCCCAGTCCGTGCTTGCAAGGCAATCCTGAAGTGCGTCAGTCGCAGTAGCAGTCCAGCATTTAACGTCCATTTTCCTCACTTTCTCGCGCCTAAGCCTGGGCACATAAGCAGGGCTTAATTTAATCATATTATGGTCCGAATTCCCTAGACCGGGTAATGCTTTCGCATAAAAGGCATCAGGTATGTTACCGTAACAATGGTCAAGGCATGCTTTATCGCGGGTGGTGCAGATGACATATTGCTGGTATGTGGGTAAAAGTTCCTTTAAACTGCAAAAGTTAAAATCTCCCAATATGAAATTAGCCGCATCAGGAGCCTCTATCTCTGCCTGCAACACCAATTCATGAAGCAGAGTGGCAGCGGCCTGTGTATCAGCTGAAGGTGCAATATACACAAGGAAAAGCCTGATTTGATGTATTTCCCGGGGCAAGTGATAGGGCCTCAGACAGAGCGAAAGCAATTCAATGTCCTTTGTGCAAACTTTGTGCTTCGTTATTATATGAGCAGGATAACAGTACTTGTTGTTTACAAAAACACACACGCCCCCACCTCTCTTTTTCCCCAGAGTTTTGATTGCGGTCCATTCTCACCAGCGTGAAGCCCTCCATGTCGACTGATGAGTCGGGGTCCGCATCCGTGAGCCAGCTCTCGGTCAAACAGATGAGGCAGGAATTCCGGTAGTCCGAAAGATATTGGCTGCTGGCCCGCAACTCATCCACCTTATTCCTTAAACTTTGGACATTACCCAGCATGATCGATGGAAGTGGTTGTCGGTAAGGTTTCCTTTTAATCCGCTCCCGTAGCCCACCTTTCCTTCCGCGTTTCCTTGCTTTAAAGTTCTTTTTGACACAATCGAGTGACAGCAACGATGTGTCATCCAAGCGAGAAAGTGCAGGAGATGGTCTGAGATTTAACAAAGATTCCCTTGTGTAGGTAATGCGATTTTGGCCATCTTTGAAATTAGAGCTGTGGCCTGCTGCGGATCTGGCAAGATCAACTATAAAAGTGATCACGACCAACAGTAAAACGACTAAGTCCAATTTCATTTTGCAGCTTATACAGTAACAGTTTACAAACTTAAAAAATTTGCTATTTTGCTGCGTATGATAGACAAACATTTAAATAAACAATACAAGTAAGAGGAGATGCGCAACAAACCGTGTCGCCGCTCGCGCATGCGCCACACTGTAATGTTGTAAAGAGCTCTGGTGATGTAGGAGGTGATGATGGACTCAATGATGGCAGTGTAAAAGTGCACCATCATTGTCTTTGGTAGGTTGAACTTCTTTAATTGCCGCAGGAAGTATGTCCTCTGCTGTGCTTTCTTGGTAAGAGAGTTGATGTTCATCTCCCACTTGAGGTCCTGTGTGATGGTGGTGCGCAGAAAGCAGAAATATTTCACAGAGGTCATTGGGGAGTCAAACAGGGTGATGCGGTGGGTGTGGCAGAGGTTCCCCCGAAGTCTACAATCATCTTGACTGTCTTTACAGCATTGAGTTCTAAGTTGTTCTACCTACACCAGGTCACCATATGGTCAACCTTCCACCTGCTGGCAGACATATCCTCATCATACATGAGTCCAATGAGGGTGATGTCATCTACAAACTTCAGGGGTTTGAGAGACTGATGACTGGAGGTTCACGGACAAGAGCAGAAGAGAGAGGATGGAGCCTTGGGGAATCCAGTGCTGATGGTCCAGTAGTCAGAGACATATTTCTCCAGCTTCATGTGCTGTTTCCTGACAGACAGGAAGTCAGGGATCCACCTGCAGGTGCAGTCATTCACACTCAGCTGGGAGAGCTTGTCCTACAGAAGAGCCGGGATGATGGTGCTGAAGGCAGAGCTGAAATCCACAAACAGTATCCTAGCATAGGTTCCTGGGGAATCAAGGTGCTGGATGATGCAATGGTTGACAGCATCATCTGCAGACCTGTTGGCTCTGTAGGTGAACTGCAAGGGGTCCAAGAGTGGGTCTGCAATGCATTTAAACTGAGAAGACACAAGGTGCTCGAATTACTTAATAACCATAGAGATCAGGGCAATGGGTCTCTGGCCATTAAGTCCTGTGATCCTTGTTTTTTTGGGACATAGATAATTGTGGAGGCTTTGAAGCAAGCTGGTACATGGCATGTCTCCAGTGAGGTGTTAAAGATGTCTGTGAACAGCAGAGACAGATACCCAGCACAGTGCTTCAGCGTGTATGGAGAGACAGAGTGGGTGTTTAGCTTCTTGAAGAGCCTGTTTGTCAGTGACTGTGGTGGGAAAGGAGGGGGCCTCCAAGGTGTGAAGTTATAGAGGCCCCAACTGCAAATAAGGTGGGGTGGGTGTGGTGTACAGGAGCTGGTGTATGGAGTCATGGGGGATAATATCAAGATAGTCCCATTGTCTTTCAAAGTGATAATAGAACTTGTTCAGTTGCTTGGCCAGGTACAAGTCATGAACAGAGTGGGGGGTTGAATGTTTGTAGTTAGTGATCTGTCTGAACCCTTTCCAGACAGACACAGAGTCGCTGGCTGAGAACTGGTGTTGGAGTTTCTCAGAGTACAGTCATTTAGCTTCTCTCACTGCTTTGTTAAACCTGTTCCTTGACACTTTAAACCTGTTCTAGTCCACACTCCTGAATGTTTCTTCCTTTTGCAACCTTAGCTGTCGGAGTTTAGCTGTGAACCAGGGCTTGTCATTATTGTAACTCACTCTGGTGCATGATAGAATGCAGCAGTCCTCAGAGAAGCTGATATAGTATGTTACAGCCTCTGTGACTCACCCAGACTGTTGGTAGCAGTCCTGAACACATCCCAGTTAGTACAATCCAAGCAGGTCTGAAGATCCTCTAGAGCCTCACTGCTCCACTTTGATGACCTCACGACATATTTACACAGCTTTAATGTCTGCCTCTATATAGGACTCAAGTGAACCATGACATGGTCAGAGTGGCCCAGTGCAGTGCGGGAAATGGCATGATGGGCATTGTTGATTGTAGTATAACAGTTACCCAAAATATTCTCCTCCCTGGTTGGGCATTTAATAAACTATGTATTTGGGAAGTTTGTGGCTGACGTTATCTTTGATAAAGTTGCCGAGGACAATAACTATGGAGTCTGGGTTAGTCTGTTCCACACCCAGTATCTGGTCAGCCAGTATGCACTGTTTGTCCTGCATGTTGGCCTGCAGTGGAATGTAAACACTGACCAGAATGAATGAAGCAAACTCACAGGAGGAGTAGGTTTTCAGTTAATGAAAAAGTATTCCAGATCATAAGAACAGTGCTGCAGGATCACTGACACATCACTGCCCCTGCCACTGTTTGTATAAAAACAGATTCTATAACCCTTCGTTTTTCTGAAGAATTCACTCTGAAAAGTTGGACGCTGGTCAGCTGCAGCACAGACTCTGGTATGGATCCACATAGCCACATCTACATGAAGCATAAAATCAAAGATGAAGAAAAGTGTTTCTCGAGCTTATTATACAATTAGCACACATCTGAGAGAAAGATTGCTGGTAATGGAATGTGAAGTCTGTGCCGGTGGAGGCACATGAGTGCACCGGTGCGTTTCCCTCTCCTCTGGTGTCTCACTGAATGAGCAAAGATGAGAGCACCTTTGACCAGAAAATCCAATATTTCCATGGATGACACCAGAAAAGTGGGAAATGAATCTGCTGGAGTTGTTCCTCTAATGTCCATGAGCTTTTCTCTGGTGAAAGAGCTCTGGGTACCACAGCAGAGAAATGAGTTTACAAACAAAATAAGACAAAACAATGTGTACCAACACTCTGAGGCAAACATCTGTGTCGCCATCTTTGAAGGAGCCTGGGAAAAGCATTTGATTTGCTAAAGAAGAAAAAAAGTTTCCTGCTGTCAGGGAGATAATCTGATTGTTCCATCAGAGATTGTGTAGCAGTATTTTAATTTTGGGGGTGTTATTAATCATGAACGGTGTTACTGTTGGTGGGTTCTTGCTGTAAGATATGCATATGGCATCACACTTCTTTTCATTAAGGAGCGTTTGATTATTTGTGGACCATGTATTCAGTTTGTCAAGTTGTTTTTGTAAGGAAGTAGGATGCTACCGCTGTTTGAATACACTGCAACCCCCTATAACAAACCCCTTAGGGGACATCCAAATAGTTCATTATACCACAAAGTTCATAATACTGAATTGGACCCACTTATTACACCAAACACTCACTCATATATAAAACAAGATCAAAAGTGCTTAGTTTATATTTATGCTTAATTCACTTACATATTTAGGAAGTAAAGGCAATAACTTACACTCACTGTCATTTGCTTGCTGTATCTTCTTTCTTTTCAGCCCATCATTTTGATTGCAGTTATGGACAAAGTCTCTGAGCTCTTTTTCTTTGCTTTAAAAGTTGAAATTGAATTTTACAGGATACCATATTCTTGAGACAAATTAATTGCTTTCTCACCACACTTTAGATGGTCCAGCATATGCAGTTTGTCTTTAGTGGAGAGTATCTTACATTTACGAATGTCCTGTAATGGAGGTGGATGATGGATGTAATTGCAGGAAGAGTGAATATTTAAAAACAGGCAGGCAAACAGTTCAAAAATGTAAGACAAAGGCAAGGTTGTGGAACAGGCAATGGTTGACTGAGGCACAAACAGAATATCAGAGGCAATCACAAAGGCAAAGTCCCAAATACAAAAATGAGTAAAAACCAGTAAAGCAATACACAGTTAGGCTTGGTAATGTGAGACACTAGGTACAGCATGTATACTTCACAAAGTCTGTGTATTTAGGGAGTCCTTATAAGCGCATGCTGTGAGTGCACTCTAATCCAGAACAGGTGCATAGTAATTAGTCTTAATGGTGCTGCATGCATGAGAGCTCAGAGCACCAATGTGCATGGATGTGACAATGAGACAACAATGCTTACAGAATAAAGACTTGAGTAAAACTGTTTTTAGCTCATAAAATAAAGTAATTTTAAGGGATTTTTTAAGTCATTGATTGCCATTCTCGATAATTGTTAGTGATTGACACCTAAGCAAGGCTCATTAAGCCTTTTATGGCATTAACACCTATTGTTTACTTGACTCCAGACTTGATCACTTATTGTTTGTCTCTGGAAGGAAGAGGAGCACATGGCTCAGTGATCTTTTTTGAAGACTCCGACTCATTGTCACTAAAGGTGGGAACATGAACTTAGTTTGTTATATGCGAACATTCATACTAAGAGTTTGTTATAGTAGGGTTGCAGTGTATATTATCAGCGGACTTCTGTACTTGGGTCGGGGTATTGTGGGCAGGGTGGTTTCTCACCGCAAGGAAGAGAATTGGTCCAAACACAGTTCCCTGGGCCACCCTACATGTGAGGTACTTCCCTTCAGATAGGGTACCATAGTATCATACACTTTATTTGTTTGGAGATCAAGTCACAAATCCAAGGGACAACCAAAGGCCTTAGTCTACTATCACACTGTCTTATATATTGCCACGTAAGTGGCATGTGGGTCAAACGCCAAGAGATGAGGCATATTTTGTACAAAATTAAAGTCCTGTGATGTACATGGCATATGCGTGATGTTTCTGTGGTGTTCCTGTGGCGTATCTGGTGATTGTATGGGGTTCAAGGGATGTAAAGTTATGGCGTACTGAGGCGTATGTGTGGCGTAGGATGTGTTGCCATGGCATAGCCATTTTGTTGCTTTTGTTGGCATGGCATTTCATTCTTACATGTGACATTGCTGCTGCGTACCTACGGCATATCTGCAGTGTATCTGCAATCTTCACAAGTAGGTATAAAAGGGGTCCACATGCTGTGTTCATTGTCATTCATCACAATCAAGAACGCATCATGCCAGTGAAGAAGTCAGGACCCAAGAAGGGCAAGGAAGAGGGAAGACATCAGCTGCATCCACCCAGCCAGCCCTGGAGCCACCTTCATCAGACACGTATCAACTAAAGCATTTGCACGGCATAATAGGTGTTCAAGCATAATTCCAGCTGCATCACTGCTGCATAGCTTTCATTTTTACAGCATACATATGATGTATAATAATAATAATAATTTCAATTTATATAGCGCCTTTCTCAAAACCCAAGGTTGCTTTACAATTATAGAAAAAAAAAGTCCACCAAATAAAGGTCAGGATGTCATTCCAATGGTGTAGCAGCCACAATCCCACCAAAGGGCACAAGAAAACAAGTCCCATGCCGCCAACACAGCTGCCGTGATGACACCGGGAAACATCACTCAGAACACCATGCCATGGATCCACAAAGCGAGCGCAGATGCACCACCACGCAGATCGCTGGTATGTCCCAAACTGCCTGCACAGTCACCATGACACCACCGAGCAACATCGCTCAGAACCTCACGCCAATAATTAAAGCACTGCTGCACAGAGCACTGGACAACCACAATGTTAAAATGAGCAATGAGCTCACTGCAGTCCATAGCGAGGAGCACAGGCATCACCCATGGTGAACCAAGACCTGGAGGGAACTAACGCCCAAAACTGGGTCCGGAGCTACATCACCACTGGTGGACAAAAGACTCAAACAAAAACAAACACCAAACTACACAAACACAAAAAAGAAAAACAAAAAATAAAATAAAGAAAAAGCTCCGGTGAGAAGCAGCAGCCAGAATGCACACGGCGTACTCTCAACAGGAAACAGAAATGGGCGAAAAAAAAAGTTGTGTATGTACAGTATATATGTGTGACATATCAAAACTGCTACGTATGTGCTATGGATTTTTAAGTGCAGACTTAAAAATACACCACACCCTGGCATACAAGGAGATTGTGTTTCACATCCTAGAGTATTAGCTACATAAGCTGGTGATGCTGTGACATTCCTTTCTTACTGCCACGTATCCTGATACGCTGTACATACGCAAGGCTGAAACGCCAATGTATGAACCAAGCATTACTCTCATTGCCATGATCTTATTTATTATGATGTTATCTATCTTGTCAAAGACCTTATAAGGTCTATAGTTACCAGTGAAAATGCAAAACCTAGTTTGTCAGTATTTTTGAACAATGTGTCAATGAAGTTGACAAGGGTATGAGTGGTTGACTGAGACTTCGGACTCCCAAACTGTCTGGGATTTATGCCAATGAGGAGCCTCTAGATGGGAACATTTTGGCCAACCTGTAGTAAGGAAGATGGGCTGCATTATGGGTCTATCTGTGCAGGGCTGGTATTTTGGGATATGGACAAGTGCCTCCTTCCATCATTTAAGACTCAGTTAGGGCTTTTTTTATCAGAAAAAAAACAGCTAATCTAAACTACGTGTTTTCTGATGGACAGAATAAATTTCCAGCTGGTTCTGTGATGTCTGTTTACGAGACAATTATGCCTGACCAAATGGGTTAATAGACCTCATACTTTGTGTTGCAGTTTTCACTAATGGTTTTGCATGTGAGTCACTCTTGCTTATACATAAAATGTTCTCAGCTGCAATCCCAATAGCTTGTTTCTGTAAACACAAATCACAGTCCATAGTGCTGAGAGAGAGATAGAGAGGAAAACAAGAGCTGGAAGAGAGACAAAGACAGATGTGGGAGATGAAAAAGTCAAAGAGCTTTAACATGCAATAAAGCTGCATGTGGTTAGCCTAAAATATATTGTGTGTTATGCACAAATCTAGGATACAAGGGAATTGTAGGAACCAGAGCTAGCATAAAAATAAATAAAATAGATCAATTGCACAACAAATTATGCTGTTTCAACAACATGCATGTTGTAACAACATGCTTATTTTTGTTGGTACATTTTCTTTACAGGAGAGCATGTTGAATTCATTAAAAAATGGCATAATTTTAGTAATTTAACAAAGCAAAATAGCAAATTAAGAGCATGATATAATACATTACAGTTTTGCAAACTCGATTTAGTAAATGTAATGGTTTGCTGGATCAAGTGCTATTCCATTTGTTGCTGTATAATGGGTGTGGAAGCCATTTTGTTAAATTAAACCAGAATGTCAAGGACATAGTAGCTCTTCTGGCCTGCCATCAAAACATCAAACAGAACTGAAATGTAACAATGTGAGAGAGGACCAACCTCCACAACAAACTGTTTCCAACAGGAAAATCAACAAAAAACTAAATTTTGTTCCCCAAGGGAATATCAACCCAAAACATCAATCCGAACTGAAGTCACATGATAAATGAGAGAGGAGATGCAATTCTAGTTAGAAGAAAATTTAAGTTGACCTAATTACTAATTTGTTAGCAAACAATTGACAATACAATGACAGTGTTGTGCAGAAGGTTGAGTTCTTTCAAACAAAACAATCAGAACTGAAATTCATTGAGAACTGAGGGAGGAGATAAGATTTAACTGAAAAAAAGCTCTAAACAAATTGTTTACAACAAAAAAATCAACAAACAAATGACCAAGTTTTATTCCTCATGGGAAGATCGGCCCAAAACATCAATCAGAACTGGAATCGGATGAGAAAGGAAATACAATTATAGTTTGAGGCCTGGAAAATTTGTTAATTTGGCCTAATTACTAACTCGTTAGCAAAAAAATTGACAAAACAATGACCAACTTTTGTGCGGAGTGATGAGTTCTTTCAAACAAAATAATTGGAATGAAAATCCATGGAGAATTGACAGAGCAGATATGATTTAACTGAATTGTGGATGATGTATGATGGCCGCCACACCATGGCAACAGCTCATCAACCTTATGGACAGATGAGTCAACCAGTGATTACTGTGATCAGTATAACAAGGACAATACTTGAGCTATGAGTGTTTGTGTTTTAGTGTTATGTTTCTGGTCTTGACACTACTGAAAAACTCTATCTTGGACAGTTTTACTGAAAAAAATCTGGCAACCAAGAAAGCACGAACTGTATACAGCTGATTTTAATAAGATGAATATTCATTCATCCATTATCCATAACTGCTTATCCTGTGCAGGGTCACGGGCAAGGTGGAGCCTATCCCAGCTGACTATGGGTGAGAGGTGGGGAACAGCCAGGACAAGTCATCAGATCATCACAGGGCTGATGCATAGAGACACACAACCATTCACATTCACATCCATCCATCCATCCATCCATTATCTGTAGCTGCTTATCCTGTTCTACAGGGTAGCAGGCAAGCTGGAGCCTATCCCAGCTGACTATGGGCAAAAGGGGGTGTATACCCCCTTTCTAAGCTAAAGGCTAGGCTAGCAGACAACCAGCGGCATGACAAACCATCCATTCCCTCTGTTATCATGGGGAATGTGAACTCGTTGCCGAATAAAGTCGATGAGCTTTCCACTCTGAACAACCAGCGGATTTATTGGGAGAGCAGCTTATTTATCTTTACGGAGACATGGCTAACACATCTCATACCGGATGCTAACATGGACCTGTGGGGATTCACTGCTGTGAGAGCCGACAGAGACACTAACACATGCAGGAAAAGCAAAGGTGGGGGACTCATCATTTATGTTAACAACCGCTGGTGTAACCCGGGACATATCTCCGTAAAGACAGTTTTATGTTGCCCGGACTTGGAGCTGCTAGCCGTTAGCCTGTGGCCATATTATCTGCCGAGGGAGTTCAGTCACGTGATCACCATCTGTGTTTACATCCCTCCGA